>PVKS010007182.1:0-11621 GCA_004027875.1 Aplodontia rufa | reverse complement strand
TTAAAAGTAATAAGTGAGAGACAACAACTCCATTAAGAAGTTAATAATTATAGTAAATTCTCCATGTGTTCCCCATAGATTGATTTTGGTCGTGGGATCACGAATGAACTGACAGCCTCACGATCATTTTTGAGCGGTGGCTCAGTGGTTTCGGTGCTTGCCTGGCAAGCACGAGGACCCGGGTTCAAACCCCAGCACCACATACACAACTGAATGTTGGAGCAACTAAGGCCATGTGAAAAACTAAATAAAGTTGTTTCTCTCTTTCTCTGTCTCTCTCACTGTCCCTCTCTCTTTTAAAAAAGAAAAGTTAATACAGTCCATAAACATAATACAAGTATTCAAAATGCATCAATATGTCTAACATGCTCATATATGCATTTGTAAATAAGTCACATGGACAGATACTTGAAAAAAATATAGTTTCTCAAAGTTGACTCAAAGAATTGGAAAACGTGAACTCACGATGTCATGGAAAGGAAGATTGAAATGCCAATAAGACATCTCATACTTTCGCTTGCCATGGCAAATTTTTAAAAAGGTTTAGGAAAGTGAAAATCATTGGCAAGGATGAAAGCTGGTAGGAACGCTGATCCAGTGCTAGCAGTGGGAAGGACGATGTAGAAACAGCTTGGTGTCACCTCCAGCTGCAGATTGAGCATGCATCCAGTGACCTGATGGCTCTTGTACAACCCATCGACCTGGTGAACCTGACTTGCCCCAGGAAACCTCTTGCATTGGTGCACCTAGACACATAGAACAGTGTTCCCAATTTAAAAGAAGTGGAAACAGTCCAAATGTCTATCAGTGTGGTTAGAGGGGAATGGGCAGGTAAATTATGATATATTCCAATAATAGAATATGGCACTAAAAATGAATGCATGGCAGCTGTACACTTGGTATTCACTAAACAGAGTTGAAAAGTTGTGCTCATGCAAAAACCCGAGCACAATTCTTAACAGCAGCTGTGTTCAGAATTGCCAAAACTGGGAAGATTCCCCTCAGTGGGTGAATGGGCAAACTGTGGTATGTCCACACAAAGGAATATTATTCAGCATGAAAGGAAAATGAGCTGTCATGCTGTGAAAATACAGAAAAAAACTTAAGTGCACCTCGCAAGGAGAAAGAAGCCAATCTGAAAACGCTCTTCACTGTCTACTTCCAAGTAGACGATGTTCTGGAAAAAGTAAAATTAGGAAGACAGTGAAAAAAATCATCCTGGAGCAATGGCACACACCTGCAACCCCATGACAGGGGAGGATGAGGCAGGAGGATCTCCAGTTTGAGGCCAGCCCGGGCAACTTAGTGAGAGCCTGTCTCAATTATTAAAAAAAAAAAAATCAAAGGACTGGGTATGTCAGCTTCATCAGTGTCCATAGCAGCCCAATTTACTATAGCTAAATTATGGAACCAACCCAGATGCCCCCCACTTGATGAATGGATCCAAAAGCTGTAGTACATGTATATATATATATATATACAATGGAATAGTACTCGGCTATTAGAGAAAATGACATTATGGTGTTTGTAGCCAAATGGATGGAGATGGAAAAAATTTTCCTAAGTAAAGAATTCCAAACTCTGAGACTCAAGGGGCAAATGTTTTCTCTCATTTGTGGAAGCTAGAATATAAGCAGAAACAGATTGTTAAGATGGCTAACCTAAGAATTAACTCAAAATGTATGAATTCTTACATGATCATGGGGAACTGTGCTACCATTCCTGGGGGACGTAGGGAGGGGGATAGGAGGGCGGCGGAAGGGAATAGGAAGGACATCAAGGTGACCAGAGTGAGGTAGTATGGGTGAATCTAACCCTAACCCTAACCTCCAACTTCCATGAGAAGCCCAATTAACTTGGGGTTTAAGTAGAGTGAAACATGGAACCATGGGGAACCCAAATGTCGGGGGGAACCATGGTCTGGTACCAATATTGGCTTGTTGTGTCATTACACTGCTGTTCTTGATTGTTTGACGATGAACCCCTCCTAATTGTAAAACCATGTCTATTGAATAATAAAAATAAAAATAAAGGATTGGGTATGTAACACTGTAACTCAGTGCTAGAGTGCCCCCGGGGGGGGGGGGTAGATTAAAAAAAGGAAAGGAAAAAAAAAAGAAAAAAGAAACAAAAAAGAAAAAAGAAACATCGGTAGCTCAGTTGTTGGAGAGAGCTCTGAAAGTTTTCACTTCAGTTTTCTCAAGCCCACTGTTATGAGCTGCAAAGCATCAGATAATGCAGAGAAAAACGGAACTCTAACTCAGGCAAAAATCACAAAGTGCATACTGGAAAGATGCACTTATTTTTCAGGGCTGAGGACCGAACTCGGGGCCTTGCACATGCTAGGCAAGTGCTCTGCCACTGAGCTAAATCCCCAACCTGTAAATTCGCTTATAAGACCGTTTTGCAGCACTAGAATATTCCAAGCACCAGCCCTGGTACTTTGTAAAAATTGGCTGTTTAGTGAAAAGCTCACGCACGGTGGTTGTAATGTCTCATCGGTGCTGCCAATCTCTGGGTTCAGAAACCCAAAAAGCGTGCCGGCACACCTGGGAAAGGTGCTTCCTGGCGAGTGGAGCAAGCGTGCTGTGCGATCTGAGAGGGAATTCTTCCTAACAAGTGCCTGGCACGTAACTCCCACCAAAGCAGGATCTGTGACCCCCGCCTCATGGAAGTGCCAATCATGTCGCCCTGAGTGTGCTTGGCTGTTTCTTTCCCTCCTGCACTGTCTCAACCATGACGCAGAGCCCAGGCTCAAGGATGCTTCTGCTCCCAGACCTTCCAAGAACCCCGAAACACAATCTTGCCTGGTGCTTATTCCACAGCCTCCTGGACCCGCTTTGAATCACTGCTGATCAACTGCCTAACTGAGCTGCCTCTGTCCATTTCTGACTTTTCTCCCAGATGGAGAGTCACGGGAAGCAGGGAGCATTTCAGCACATTAATAGATTTCAGTAATTTAGTTCCCCTCTGTGCACCGTGCAGCTGTGCTGAGCACCTGCCGAGTGAGCACAGGGGCCAGCCTGGCTGGGGTGCATGTTCACTGAGCCTGAGTGTTTTGCAAATTAAGACAGCAAAGCCCAAGCTCTGCTTTGCTGAAATACAGGAACAGCCCCATGAACCCATGGAAGCGGGGTGGAGGGAAGACACTGAGCTCTGAGAACCAGCTGCACCCAGCTGGCCAGACTGCTGCTCCCTGCACCCTGCCTGGTATCTGTGTGGTGAGGAAGAGGAGCTGCTCCCAGTGACACGGGCCCATGGAAAAATCACCTCTCTGCAGTGTCCCATTTCCAATGAAATCCCGTGAAAGAGCTCTAAGGTCTTGTAGACGAAGGTGCACATTGTCAGATGAGGTCCCTGTGGCTTGGTGTTAGAAGATGCGTCCCCCAGTCATGGACTGTCAGGGCCATGGAAATGCATGGTCCCTGTCCCTTATCTCCTACTCTTGCCCTTGGATGGTTCTTAACATTTTATTTTATTAATTTATTTATTTTTAAAGAGAGAAGGACAGTGAGAGAGAGAGAGAGAGAGAATCAATTTTTATTGAGTTTTTCCCATGGCTTTCGTTGCTCTGACACTCAGCTGTGTACATGGTGCTGGGGTTTGAACCCGTATACTTGCACACACCAGGCAAGCACTGTAACCCCCGAGCCACCGCTCCAGCCCCTGTTCTCAACATTTTCAACAGATTCTTATACCTAAAATTTGGTTTTGGGCATGTAAGCATGTCCGCATTAGCTTGATATGTGGTGTTTGTTGTTAAACGATCTCTAAGCTATTGGGATTTTTATGGGGTTGGGGCCTTCAGGGAAACTAACGGAGTGTGAAGACCCCTCCTTTTAAAGTCTGGTTCTTGTGATCGAGTCAGAAAGATTTTGGACATGTTCCTCAAAGTAACAAGCTCGAGTTTACTGAGGGGATAAGAAAAGGGGAGGGGACATTCTCAAGGGAGGGAGTGGTCCTCTCAGAGAGGACAGTGGCCATGTGCCTCTCCTGCCACCAGCTTCATGGGGATCCCAGAGGAGTTTCCAGAGAGTCCCACCCAGGTCCACCTCTTGACTCTTGACTGACAGCAGGATGACATCGGACTTTCCAGTCCTCACTGCCGTGGCAACCGTAGGACATCTTGGCCCATGCTGACCAGGTCTAAATGGATTCTTAACCATACATTCTTACAGATTTTATGGTTAGGAGGAATTATCCTTATCTCCCTGAGTTTCAGGATCTGGCCACAAAAGTCTGCCCCTTCAGGGTAACTTGGGTTCCTCTCATGCACATTATTTGGGGCCTGCAGATAACAGGTAGTTGGCTGAGGAATGAGACATAGCCTGTCCACTTAGTCCAGGGCTGCAGGTAAACTGCTTCTTGGAATAGAAAGCATGTGGAGATGAGCACAGTGGGCCCATTTTATAAAATTATTCTCTTAACCTTCTGCTCCCATCATTCCCATCTGTCTGTCCCCTAACAGAATGGGATGAGGGAGAAAAGGGGAGGCCATCGATAAAGTACCATGTGCCATCTAACAGTCTCCCTGCAGGATCATGTGTGTAATAATGTCCCCCTGTTGCCAAGAAACTGCCCCATCACCTTCCTGCATTTAGAGATCTCGAAAGCTATATCATCTACAGCTGTGGGTTGTCATTGGGTTTGAAAGAAGACGATTGATTTTGACAGCAATTGATGTCGGTGATGTGGATGTCGGGTTCGTGTCCTCTTGGAGACGAAGAATGAAACCTAGGGACACCGAGACAAGCATAGAAGACAAATTTTATTATAGAAAGTAAAGCACAGGGAAAAGAGCAGACCTCCCCAGAGTGGGGGAAGGGGGCAGAGCCGATGAGGCAGTGAGGTTTGCCCCTTTTATATGATGTCCTCTCCTCGATTGGTCACTGCTTCCCTGCACCTGTACCTAGGACACAGGTGCGGGGAATTCTGGTCCAGTCTTTGATCCATGCCTTAGGCACCAATAGAAAGAATGTGGGAGTGTCTGCATCTGGTCCTGTCTTGTCAGACCCTCATTAGCATTGGGGGATGTCTATGCCGTCTCAGGAAAGATGACCTCCTTATCAACCCACATTGCTCTGCCTACACTGAACTGCCTAACTTTTTCTGCCTCAAAATGAGATGGGGTAGTGCTGCAATTTAGGCCACTGCCAAAGTCAGCTCCTTCCCCTCCCGCTGGCACTGGAGCAGGAGGAGGAGCTCCTGAAGTGTTTGCATTTCACAGAACGAGCTCTCTGGTCTTTGAGAAGACAGTTCTGGTTTGCAGAATTACACCTCTAAGGGCAGAGGAAAGGTTGATAATTTTAAGCTGTCTGAAATCATTCTCTGCGTGGGAGGTTCAGGGCCTACCCGCCTATCTGCAGGTTCAGGCTGCAATCACTAATACCCTTCCCAGGCGTCCTTGAGCTTTTCCAAGACAGCCGTTTTAAGGGCGCTGAGGTCATCCTAGAGGTGTGACCTTGTGCTTTTCTCTCAGTGCAGGAGTTTGGACAGAGTTGGGAAGTGCCATCGCTCTGCAGTCATAAGCAAGAGCTCACAAATGCGTGTGCGTACCCTCTGCTGTGTCCGGATGTTAGCCAGACCTCTGTCTTCCTCACAGGCCGTTTCGCTCACCCCCAATATTCAGCAAGCACCACATGAGAGGATGCCTCCTTATAAGCTTATCCCAAGAATCGATCAGATCAGCTAGCCCCAGGGAGACACCTCTGTCAAAAGACACACGCACACCCTGCCACTCAGCCCCTCACCTGCCCGACGTCCCCAGCACTGCTGAACTCCTGTACTCTCTAAAAGCCAGTTTCCTTCTGACTTTGAGATGCTTGCAGAATTCTGAGATCAGAGCTTTCCCTCTTAGCATACTTTTGTTGAATTCGGTTTCTTCTTATCTGAGTTCCAGTTGGCTTTTATTTGATACAAGGTCACACAAGAAATTCACATAAGGGGCTTTACATGCCTATCCATGTCCCTTGGTAGCTGCCACCCACATTGAAACAAGCTGCAATCAAACAGCAAAGTGTGGCCGGCAGCCCTGGAGCATCACAAGCCCTCAATTTGAGAAGCACTGGCTGAACTCTTTGCTAGAGGTTGACCAAGTGGCCATCAGAGAAGATCCTTAGTGGGGCCAGAGTCTGGGGTTTTGGCCTTATGATTGCTCTAATCTGAAGCGAAAGGTTTCTGTATGAATATTTGAGAAGTGAATTAGCTTTTCCTTAAAAAGTAGAATGAAGTGGTGACTTGCTACAAAAAAAAATTAAATTTAAGAAATTTTGGGGGCTGGAGTGGTGGCTCAGGGGTTGAGGTGCTTGCCTGGCATGCACGAGGATGCGAGTTCAAACCCCAGCACCACGTGCACAATGAAGTGTTGGAGCAAGGAAAGCCACATGAAAAACTCCTCTCTCCTCTCTCTCTCTCACTGTCCCTTTCTCTTAAAAAAAAAAAAAAAAAAAGAAATTTTGGAACTGTGGAAAATCCACTAAAAACTCATGTTTAACTCAGTTCAAATCTATCTACAGTAATTGTGGTGGTGATGCAGGGATATTAAGAAGAGGCCAGATTCTCTGCTCCCGCTGGTGAACGGAGTTGAGGCTGACTGCAAATTTCTGTGGTCAAATAGGCCTTTTCTGGTGTTTTCAGCTATTCCCAGCTGCAATCTGGGCTGGCTGCAGATCTCTTTGGCCCAAATAGTGTTGGCAGCTCCCCAGTTAAGAGCTGGGTTTTTCCTGCTACTGTTGAGCGGTGCTTTGCAGCTCTTGGTGTGGAAATTCACCCCCGGAATTAGGCACTAATCATCTGGGTTCTCGTCTCCTGAATTTGAAGAATAAAATCCATGGACAACCATGGAAGGGAAGAGTGAAAAAAGGAGTTGGATTTATTTAAGGAAGGAGAGCAGAGTCTCTGCAAGGACCTTGTGGAGGGGCACCTGGAAGCAGGGTACGTCTTTTGTGTGCAAGGCCAGAGTTTATATTGGTTTGGGTGTGAGCCTTGATTAAGATTCAGGTAAAGCAGGCTTTGAGAAAAGCACCAACATCATTGGTTAAACTCTATGTAAAACTGGCATTGAAACTGAGCACCAAAACCATTGGCTAAAATCTATGCAAATTAGGTAGCAACTCTTTCCTAGTTCCCATCTGTGTCCACCCTTATTGGGACAAAGGAGTTCTTGATCTTTGCATTTGAAGGCAAGCTCGTTAATCTCTCTGTGCAGGGAAGCTTCTAGGTTGGATGGGGCCCATTGTCCTGATTACCTAGTGTTGGGAGTGGTGGCCTGAGTGGTGGTGCTGATCTCTACTCCTGCAGGTGACCACTCTTTCTGAGAGATTGCTCGTTCAGTGACAGATGCAATGAGACAAGTTCCGTTTTAATATTCTTTATTTAACACAGCACTCGAGGGTATTAATATCACAATTCTCAAGGGATGTCACACTACAAATCACACTCTCCTATATTCTTATCTTAGTCACGGCACACATAATATAATCTAATAATTACACACCACTTATAGGCTATTCTTAATGCAATAAGCTCAAGGCAATAGGTAGGGGAGAGTAAGCTCATAGTCCTCTCACCAGCATCAGTGTGATGTCCATGGTTACCAGTAGAATGCATGCAGAGTCCTCAGGCAGGTCAGGTCAGGCACTCTCCAGGAGCGGAGGTCAAATTGCAGGGAGCTGAAGAATTGGGCAGGCAGGCAGGCACTCACCAGGGAGCGGAGATCAGGCGCTCTCCAGACAGAGTGGAGGTTGCTGGGTTCAGCGTAGCAAGCTGCTTCAGACTCTGGAGCAGAGTTGCTAGGTTTGATGGCAGGTTAAGCGGGTTGCGAGGGATGGAGAGGAGGTATGCAATGGGCGTAAGGACCAATGTCAATACGCTTCCATTGTGGAGTATATGTCTCCGACTTCTTGGTGCAGGCCTCGGTTTTTATCCTCTTTTTGTGAGGTCCAGGCCCAATTGTGGGTTTTCTCATTAGTATGGGTATTTGGGTAGGTCTTACAGCTGTTAATCTGCTGCGAGTTTACTGTTATTTGGTACAACGCAGGAGCTGTGGCTCAGGCTGAGTTGCTTCACTGTGTAACTTGGCGTTTTGGAAGCTTGCTCTGTGTACTATACTATGTCTCTGTCCACTCTGGACACCTAGCCGTTTTACCATCTCCTAATCTCTATCAGGGGTTAGTAGATCTGATCTTTTACTCTAGCCCTATTCCACGACAGAATCTTTGAAATTTCTTTCTCTCACATTAATCTAGTACTATCTTCCAATTGTTCTCACTTAAAAAGTTCTCCCTCTGATTGTTCCTCTCCCCACCATCAGTTTTAGGTTACTACCCAGGAGCTAATTTAACAACCTATTTACTGTGAAGACTGTAACTACCTAGATGTGCACATTTCTTTCCGAGGCCTAAAGAAAACTCATCTCCTTAACATTTGCTCTTCTACTCCTCCAGATGTGTATAACTGAGACAATATTTCCCCTGGCTTCACTTTCTTCACCTTCACTGTGGACAGGTTCACCTGAGCCTTTGGACAAGTCTACAAACAAGCCCTGTGTCACTGATGCGGGGTTTTTGAGATGAGGCCGGATTCTCTGCTCCCGCTGGTGAATGGAGTCTGGGCCACTACAGATTCCAGCAGCCAAAACAGCCCGCTTCTACTGTTTGCAGCCATTCCCAGTTAAAACTGGGAATTTGGGCTGGCTGCAGATGTCTGCAGGTGAAAATGTTAGCAGCTCTCCAGCTAAAATCTGGGTGTTGCAGCTCTTGGTGTGGTGGAAATTCACCCTGGGAATTCAGCGCCAATCTTCTGGGTTCTTGTCTCATGAATTTGAAGAATAAAATCCACGGACAACCATGGAAGGAGGAGTAAAAGAAATAGGATTTATTCAGGAAGAAGACCAGAGACTCTGCAAGGCGGAGGGGCACCTGGAAGCAGGACACCATCTAATGAAGCTCAGGCCAGGGGTTGTATAGATTTGGGGTGTGAGCATAATTAACATTCATGCAAGGGATGCATCCACATCATTGGTTGAAGCTTATGCAAAGCAGGCATTGAAACTTAGTACCAAAGTCATTGGTTAAAATCTATGCAAGACAGGTAGCAATTCTTTCCAAGTTCCCATCTGTGTCCACCCCCACTTCTTAGTTTTCCCATCTGAGGGACAAAGGAGTTGCTCCCACAGGTGAGCCTCATGATCATTTGCATATGAAGGCCCTGAGTGTGCCCTGTCAATCCCTCTCTACCAGCTAGCTCTTAGAGGGGCCCTTTGTCCTGACTACCCAGCCATTTCACTCTCTCTCCTAAAACTGCCTCATCACCATTAGACTCACGTCCTGCAGGTGTCCCCAGACATTGCTGTCTTTACTTATGGAAAACTGCAAACTCTCGGCACACATATGAAGATCCTTGCACCCCTCCCCACCTCCAACACACACACACTAGCTTGGCCTCTCAAGTCAGGGCCACCTCCCCAGATGCCACAGCCTCCATTGCTATACCTTCCTGGGAAGCTTGAATGCTGCACCAAGAGTTTACCATTTGTTCCTGTCAAAACCCCACTACAGGCCCCTGAGACCCCTGACCTCATTTTTCTAAGAGCAGTTACTTTGGAAAACTTACCATTATAAATCCTTTATCTGCCCGTTTGAGATGTAAATCTTCTTCAACCCAGAAATGTCTTTCTGAAAGACCTGGGAGTCAGCCCTTTGAAGTCTAATCATCAAGAATAGAGTCCTGGCTCCCAGGCTCTGTGGGAGGGTGGGAGCCTCACTTTGATAAGAGCAATTAGCAAAACCAGATGGCTTCAGGATACTACACCCTTGCCCCTCTCGGTCCCTTGTTGTCCTTGAACACACTGGAGCATTTGAAGCCTCTTGAGCGCACTGGAGCATTTGAAGCCTCTTGCTTCGGTCCCTGGAGTTGCGCTCTCACCTGCCATGACTGATAAACTGCTTGCTCACTAGACATGGAGATTAATCCTGGATTTCGCTGTTAGGCTGACTTTTAGCATGGCAAGCCAGCTGGGGCCAGGTGCGACACATTTCCACTGCTAAGGAAGACAGGGGACCTGGCTTTGGCTCCTTTGGACTCTACTGATGCACAGAGCAGAGAGGACTGTGGGACTGGGTGGTGCGACGTGGCTCAGCCTGAAGTGGTTTTGCTTCACCCTTTTGGGCCCCAGAAGAGAAGCCTGGGGAGGGCGGAGGCGTCTCTAAGGAGGGCTCTGCCTGGTAAGGGAAGCGGGCTGTTTTCTCGTTCACTAGCTTCCCATGCAGCGTCCACACAGCACTTCCACACCCAGAGTCCTGGTCCCTGTCCAGGATTTTTTTTTTTTTTTTATAAGACAGAAGGAGGGATGGGGGTGGTGGTGGAGGGAAACAGAAGGAATCAAGTTTATTCAGTTTTTCATGTGGCTTTCTTTGCTCTGAGACTTTGTTGCGTAGGTGGTGCTGGGGTTTGAACCCAGGAACTCGTGCATGCCAGGCAAGCGCCATAACAGCCGAGCCACCGCTCCAGCCCCTCCAGTTGTTTTTTGAAGTCCCCAGTATCTGGCTGAGAACGCACTTTGCCTCTTTCTTACTAGATGAGGATATGGACAGTCCTCTTGCATGGCAGCACAGGACATAAAAATGACCCTGCCAGCTGCAGCTGCAGTAAGCAATCAATGTGAAATACTAAGACTGTTTCGTGTCTTTTACATTTTGTTATTGAAACATGAACAATCTCTTAGTGTTGCTTATAAATGTACAGGGAAATGAAAAGTCCTGAAATTAATGTTTGTTTTTATACCATAATTTAAAACACTAAAATGTAAAATTTTCAGAATTAATTAATTAGTTAATTAATTTTTTTTTTACATAAAAGCTGCACAGGGGGCTGGAGTGGTGGCTTGGTGGTTACGGCGTTTGCCTGGCATGCATGAGTACACGGGTTCAAACCCCAGCATCCATGTACGTGGCTAAGTGTCAGAGCAACAAAAGCCATGAAGAACTCAATGGAAATTGATTCTCTCTCTCTCTTTCTCACTGTCCTTCTTTAAAAAAAAAAAAAAAAAAGCTGCACGGGCTTGCCTTCCTCTTGTCACACTGAAGCAGAAGTTTTGAGATGAAGCTGGATTCTCTGCTGCCACTGGCGAATGGAGTTTGGGCCCACTGCAGATTTCTGCAGCTAAAATAGCGCTGGTGTTGGCAGCTACCCAGTTGGAAGCTGCGCCCCCTTCTGTTGAGCAGTGTGCTGCAGCTCCTGGTGTCTCAGCACACCCCAGTCTTCTGGGTTCTTGTCTCCAAATTTGAAGAACAAAAGCCGTGGATGATCCCGGAAGGGAAGAGTACAAGGAGTAGGATTTATTTACGGAAGAAGGGAGAATCTCCGCAACACGGGGGGCACCTGGAAGCAGGATAGCTTTTCAGCGTGCTAGCCCAGGGCTTACTTTGGTTTTGGGTGTGAGCATCGAATAAGATTTCTGTAAAGCAGGCATTGAGACAGCACCAACATCATTGGTTAAAATCTGTATAAAACACATAGCAAATCTTTCCTAGTTCCCAAGTTCCAGTTTTCCCACCTCTGGGACAAAGGAGTTGCACCCCCAAGGTGTGGCTGAACGGAGCCCATTTCCCTGACCACCTAGC
>PVKS010007181.1:0-74333 GCA_004027875.1 Aplodontia rufa | reverse complement strand
AAAAAAAAAGAGATACACAAATGATCAGGAAAGAAGTGAAAGAATAACTTTTATAGCTAGGGAAATGAAAATGAACATATAAAAATAAACAGTTGCCTGGGATAGGTATTACTGAAAATCACCACATTAAGGGATCATGTACAATTGTGGGATCTTATAAACAATAGGTCTTTGAGGACAAAGGGGCAATTGGCATGACATTATAAACTGTAGTTTCATGAGTTATATACTAAAGAAAAACGTAATTGAAGTAAAACAAACTGGACCAAAAAAGATGTTACCCTAGTGTTATGGTTTGGATCTTAATCGTCACCCACAGGACCATGTGCTAAAGGCTATGGTGCTGTTGAGAGGTGTTGAGGCCTTTAGGAGGTAGGACCTAGTGGAAGGAAGTTAGGTTATCGGGGGTGTGCCCTTGAAGGGGATGTTGGGGCCCTGGCCCCTTCCTGTTCATCTCCTGGCTTCCTGACCATCATGAGGTAAACAATCTTCCTCCACCCAGTGCTCCTGACAAGATGTATTCTGCTGCCACAGGCCCAAAGAAACAGAGCCAAGTGAACATGGAGTGAAACTTCTGAAACTATGATCCCAAATAAACCTTTCCTCCTCCTGTTAAGTTGATTATCTCAGGCATTTTGTCACAGTGACTGAAATATAATATACATTTTTAAACATCTTAAATTCCAAATAATTAAGAGCAAACAGGATTTGCCTGTATTGTAGGGATGAAGTTTGCTTGGTGAAAGTGCATGTGGTAAGGCATGGTAGCTTCTGAAGAATGGGAAAAAAGGGGTATTAACTAAGATCATCATATTCAAAGACTAATGTGGCATAGGAAATAGATGACTCATTATCCTGATTTTCTTTCTTATGGTCCAAATTTGAAGAGAAATGCCACTTCTGTTGTTTTCGGTTTCCTCCTTTCATAAAGAAGCCACTTGTTTGGCACCACACAAGACCAGCTCTCATCACCTTTTCCCTATCTACCATTGGTTAGAGCCCAGTCACATGAACTTCAAAGCTGCAAGGGATGCTGGGAAATGCAGTCTATCTGTTACATGCAGGAAAAAGAGGGGACCCATTCTGATGAGCACATAATACATTGATTATTCTATGCCACAATGAATTAATTCATTTATTCATCACAGCAATCTTTCGGGGTAGGTACTATGTTTAAGCCCTTTTTATAGATAGGGAAGCTGGGTGCAGAACGCTTATGTAACTTGCCCAGAACTACATAAATTTCAGAGCCAAGATCTAAACCCATGTACTTGACCCCACCTTTAAACATATATACTAACTTTGCCTCTTTAAACAATCACCTACCCAGTAAGTAGTAGCTCAAATGCATTAGTAAACTGGTAAACAAAGCAACTTCTTTCACTTTTAAAACCAACTTTCATTTAGGAGAGAGATCTTTAAAATAACAACTTGGCTTACCTATCAATTTGGAGATGAGGAAACTGAGGCCCAGATAATTGACTTGTTCAACAGTACCAAGACCTGGAACCCAGTCTCCTGATTGCTGTTCTAGTAGCAATTTTACTCTTTTATTTCAAGACAGAGAGAGCAGGGGACAGAGAGAGAGAAAGAATCAACTTTATTTGGTTTTTCATGTGGTGTTTGTTGCTCCAACACTTTCCTGTGTGTGTGGTGCTGGGATTTGAACCAGTGTCCCCATGCATGCCAGGCAAGGGCAGTAACCACTGAGCCACCGCTCCAGCCCCAGAAGTAATTCTTTTGAATCCTGCTTCTCCCTAAAGCCCTGTTTTGTTTTCATCATTTGTTGGCACTGCTGGACATGGTCATGCCCAGTAGATAAGGCAGACCTCTGCCTTTTCTCTCTGGCTGCTCTGCAGTGAATTTTCCTGTCACTTTCCAAATCCCTTTTAATCTACATTATGATGAAAACACAGTGGCCATGACTGCTTCTTATTTGTGGAAAAGTAAATTCATTTAAAAAAGAGGAATTTCACTCCAATTTTGGGAGTGTTTTTGCATCTGCAAATTGCCATTTTTTCTGACATAAGTAATAATTATTTTTATTTGTTTGGTTCCACTCCTAATCTGTGACTTTCTAGATTTCCTCTGTGATCCAGGGCCATTTGGCTGATGTGTTTCTGAGCTTACTAACTTGTGTTCAATAACCAGTCCTGGAAAATCATCTAATTTTGTCAGCATGCAAAACTATCCCACAAGAAAATAACCGCTTTCTTTCTACAGATCCATACATAACAAAAGGCTGACTGTAGGGGGATACAATGAAGATTTCCATTAAGAACATTTCTCTTTTTCCTTTCTTGACCTTGAGGCCTCAATCTGCAGGGGGAAGGTCAGGGTTTAACAGAACCTACAATTGTTCCCCTGGTTCTTGTTTTTATTTGATCACATTCTTCCCAGTTGCTCTATGGAGCCTACTTTTAAACCTTTTCTCTTCCCATTGTTTGCCATTTTAAAAATTTGTGGGTGGTAAGCCCCACTTCACCTGCAAAAGCACTTTGGAAATAGATTTTCCTTTTCTTCCTTAATGTCAACAATTTCAGCTCCCTAGTCATCTTTTCTCACTAGCTCATATTTTCTAAAATCTGATCCAGGATTAAAGGGATCTTGAAGAAATTCAGAAGTTAGGGCAGTGCTTCCCTTGGGAGTTAACCTAATATGAAAAATGTTTCCTCTATCTGACTATTTTGCTAATAATTATGTAGACATACTGACTAACCAAATATTCTTGTGTTTCCCTGCTCTTGGTCTTGTAAGAAGTCTGTAGCAGATGATATCAGTGCCCTGCCTGAAGCCCTCAGTCCCTTCAGTGTGCTGGAGATCTGCACCTCTATTCTGAGAACTCTGTTTCTCCACCTGCTGCAGACTCCATGCTGCGGGCTATCAGAACTCCCAGGTAACTCTTCTGGGACAGTCCTCAGCCACCAATGATTAGACTAGTGATGTAAATACCTTGGGTAGGGTAATTCGGTGTGTTTTCGACTATTTCCTGCAAGACTAAACTCAAATTCGCACCATGGCTGCAGGCTTAACAGTGGAGCCCTTATTACTCACCTTCCCACCTCCGTGTTGCTGCGCTTCTTCCCTGTGGGTGTTCCCTGCACATTCTCAAGTCCTTTGACTTCATTTCTTTATCTCAGGACTACTGGGAACACTGTGGGACTGAGTCCTAAAAGGATAAATTAAGCAATTTCATAGGGTCGTGTGCAGAGCTATACTTCCATGACGACATACTCTGTCTCAAAAGGAACTAAACACGCTGCTTCGTCCACAGTTGGACCTCATTCATTCCCTTCCATCTGGGATGACCCTTATTATAACCCTCACTATCCAGGGGAGCATTTACCTTATTCATCTGCAAAAACTGATGTGGTTAGATAGGGTGTTTTCCTAAGTACCTTAAAATTCTTTTTTTTTTTTTTAAAGAGAGAAGGGCAGTGAGAGAGACCGAGAAAGAGAGAAACAACTTCATTCAGTTTTTCACATGGCCTTCGTTGCTCCAACACTTAGTTGTGTACATGGTGCTGGGGTTTGAACCCAGGTCCTCGCGCTTGCCAGGAAAGCACTCAAACCACTGAGCCACCGCTCCAGCCCCAGTACCTTAAAATTCTAACCATTCATGATTTTATGGCTTTTCAAGATTTTATGCTTCTTTGTTTGTTTGTTTGTTCCTATTGGGGTTTCCCTTCTCTCATATCACATAAAACCATAAATAAGGGGCTGAAGCAGTGGCTCAGCAGTTACAACACTTGCCTAGCGTGAGCGAGGACCCGGGTTCAAACACCAGCACCATGTTCACAACTGAGTGTCAGAACAATGAAAACCAGATGACAAACTAAATAAAATTGATGCTCTTTCTTTCTCTCTCTCTCTCTCACTATCCCTCCCTCTCTCTCTTAAAAAAAAACATAAATAACTCAAATGTCCATCAACAGATGGACAGATAGGATACAAACTATAGTATATCCATACTGCGACACAGTATTCAGAATTAAAAAGAAACGAAGAAATATTTAATGTCGCCACATGGATAAACTTTGAAAACAGTATGCTAAGTGAAGGAAGCCAAGCACAAAAGGAAGTAAATCTACAGAAACAGAGTGCAGAATGGTGATTTCTAAGAGCTGAGGGGAAGAGGAGCAAGTGTTTAATGGACAAAGAGTTTCTTTTGGAGATGATGAAAATGTTCTGGAGCTAGACAGAGATGGTGGTTGTACAACACCATGAATATACCAAATGTCCCTGAATTATTCATTTTAAAATGGTTAATTTGGGTGCTGGAGTGGTGGCTCAGTGGTTGGAGCACTTGCCTGGCATATGCAAGGACCCAGGTCAAACCCCAGCACCACATACACAACTAAGTGTTGGAGAAACAAAGGCCAGATGAATAAATAAAATTGATTCTCTCTTTAAAAAATAAAATAAAATGGTTAATTTTATGTTTTTATGAATTTCATTTCAATCAAAAAGTTTTAAAATGATCTATGGATTGTTAATGAAATATTTTTTCAGACTAGAGTGAAAGATCTTTAAGTAAAAAATGAGAATTGAGTGCTTGCTTCAGCAGCACTTGTACGAAAATTGGAATGAGATTATTGTGGCCCCTGTACAAGGATGACATGCAAATTCATGAAGTGTTCAATATTTTTTAATGTGTTAACAACAAATCCCTTCATCATATGAAACTGCAATGCACCAATAAAAACGAGAATTGAATATTATTGAAATAAGTAATAGCCTTAGTTTTAATGGTAATAGCTGCAGTTTATGAGACTCCTACTATGTGTCTTGCACTTTATTTTCATTATCTTTAATTATGGCAACCCTCACCCATCCTAACAGATGAGGACACCAGGGTTCAGAAATGTTAAATCAATTAACTCAAGCTTAGGAAGCTAGGAACTGGTAAAACAGATTTGCTGCTGTTTCTGTCTGGACATATATCAAAATAGTAGAGTTAAACCCAACTACATCAATATGCATTCAATATAATTAAACTAACACTCTAAGAGGCAGAGGTTGTCAGGCTCATAAAAAATTAAAGCAAGACTCAGTTCTGCTGTTCATAAGAGAAGCACCTTAAATACAGGCACAAGAGAAGAAATAAAATATAAAAGAATAGAAAAAGATAAACCACATTAACAGTAAACATAAAGAGCTGGTGTACTATTTAGTAGGAAAATCAACTTCTCAACAAGCATTATTAGAGATGAAGATGCCTCATAATAATAAAAATGAATTTGCTTAGATATTTTAAACAGCTTAATCTTATCACAATTTTTCTTCTTGATATCTTGTCCACCACTCCTAATATAAACCTCTACCATTATCTGTTTTCTCCTATTTTCGTATTGTTTTGCGTTTCTTACCCCTGGTTCATACTTCTCGACCTCTCCACTATTGGCTCTGGAATTTCTTTCCGTCTAAATCTCTTCACAAATCTTAGATAACTAGTCCACATTTGTGAAATACCTTGCTATCAGATTCAAAATCGTTCTCTCTCATTCCTTTCAAATCCTCTGCTTTGGAGGTACCATTTGGTATATATTCTTTTTTCCTCCTAAACACAGTAAGCTTTATCTCCATACCACATCTTCCACTCACCCCATAAGTCATATTAGCCTTGGTTGCTACCTGGAAATACTCTATTTTGAACTTCTTTTTTTTTCTTTTCTTTTCTTTTCTTTTTTTTTTTTTTTTTTTTTTTTTTTTTTTTTTTTTTTTTTTTTTTTTTTTTTTTTTTTTTTTTTTTTTGAGAGAGAGATACAGTGAGAGAGAGAAAAAAAGAGAATCAATGTTTTTTAAATTTAGTTTTTCATGTGGGTTTCTTTGCTCTGACACTTTGTTGTGTATATGGTGCTGGGGTTTGAACCTGCATCCTCACACATGCCAGGCAATCATCATAACTGCTGAACCACTACTCTAGCCCCCAGATCTCTAATTATTAACATTTACTCTCTGATCACCTCCTCTCCTTTCATTCATTCATTCATTCAGAACAATATTGGTTTTTGACTATGTTGCAGCCATTGTTTTTGGTGCTAGAAACACATCAGTTACAACTTCTATATAGATAGAACTTCTATATTTTTGGAAATTACATGTCAGTTCCTTTCCAGTTCTCTTATTCTGTACCCACATCTCTTCTCCCATCTTATTGAAGAAGTGGGTTGTCTTGTATTACCTTTTCTAAAAACGTCAGCCCTCTTTGTTACTTTTCCTAACTAGCCCAAACTCCTTACTTCCTGTTGCCTTCAACCATCTTGTCTCCTTGTCCCTTTGAAACACTTTGTAGAACTGTCATACTGTACTTCTGCTTCCACAGAAGAAGCAGTAACAGGAACCAGATTTACCTTACTACCTTAAGCACTAAAAATCAGACAAAATTTATGAAATAATAGTTTTTAAACTATGGACATCAGTCAGGGCAGGATAGTGGTTCCTGATAGAGGGGATAATATGAAGGCCTTGTGTTTGTCCCAGCTGACTTCCTGGCACTTATAATCCAGGAAAGGAGAAACCAGGCCAAACCAGGCAGTCTCCTGGATTGAGGAGACAGGGTTGGGTGTATGTGAAGGGCAACAGCTAGACTCTGCAGGGCGGAGAGGAGAGATCTACACAGAAGGACAGAATGAGTTTCATAGGGTTCTCCTTACTTCTTCACTGAGTACTGATCAGCACATGCATGTGATAGTACTATCCAAAGCCAACATCACCCAAAATGTATAAACAGAGCAATCCTTGTAACTCAGACAGGGCCAGGAATAACTCATAATCCTCCTAGATACAGTGGAAAAGTCTTGTAATGCATGAGTATTGGATAGAGTTCTCTGAATGGTCTTGTATCAGTACTGGTAAAAAACTAGTTCCAGACTAAAAACATAGTGAAGCTTAAAATCAAGTCTCAAAAGGATCAAAATGTTATCAAGTATGTTAATTGCATCTTAGCACAAGGCTCTAGTATATTTTTTAATAATTTTTCAAAAATACCTAGCACTCAAAAAAATAAAATTCACTATGCCTGTCATTAAATAAGAAATCACCATACATGCAAAGAAGAAAAAAAAAACGTGATCCTTAATGAGGAAAAAAAATCCATCAAAAGAAACGAGCTAGAAATGACACTTATGATAAACATAGTAGACAAGGACATCTGAGTATTAAAATCAAGGAGGTAAATCCTGACCTTAACTTACTATCTCACTATGTCAATATCCATGTATGGGGGCTGGGGGCTGGAGTGGTGGCTTAGCAGTTACCACACTTGCCTGGCATGTGCAAGGACACAAGTTAGAACCCCAGCACCATGTACATAACAAAGTGTTGGAGCAACAAAGCCACATGAAACAACTAAATAAAATTGATTCTCTCTCTCTCTCTCTTAAAAAAAAATCCATCAATTATTATACATGTATGTGTTCATTTCAAATTATAGGATGGTGGGATTATAGAGGAGATGTGAGTCTGGGGAATGGATGAAGCAAGGGAGATTCTAGTCTAGGATCAACTTCAAGTTACTATCTCACTGGTATGCATGATTATGTAACAACATTTACCTCCAATATCTAAGTCTATGTCGAACTAATAAAAAAAAGGAAAATGAAAAAAAAAATCAAGGAGATACACGACAGCATGTGCTTATTGAGCCCAACATGAAAGGTTTTTTTTTCTTTTGTTTTGTTTTGTTTTGTTTTTTAAAGAGAGAGGGACAGTGAGAGAGACAGAGAAAGAGAGAAATAACTTTATTTAGTTTTTCACATGGCTTTCATTGCTCCAACACTCAGTTGTGTACGTGGTGCTGGGGTTTGAACCCGGGTCCTTGTGCTTGCCAGGCAAGCACAGAAACTGCTGAGCCACCACTCCAGCCCCATGAAAGGTTTAATAAAAGACGTAAATTGAACCTCTGAAGATGAGAAGCACAATGTCTGAGATGAAAACCTTTACACTAATTCAATCCAATGTTCTG
Organism: Aplodontia rufa; assembly: GCA_004027875.1. NCBI lineage: Eukaryota > Metazoa > Chordata > Mammalia > Rodentia > Aplodontiidae > Aplodontia > Aplodontia rufa. Next base: position 66,367 of record PVKS010007181.1, on the reverse strand, counting down.
ACTTTTCCATTCTCCACCCAGCTTCGAGGCATTGTGCAATCACATAGTGGTTTGTACCACCATCAATTCACATCCATCAGCTGGATGTTCTTTGTAGTTGTTCCATCATGTCCATCATCAGCCTCCTTTCCCTTTCCCTTCGTAGATTCTCCAAGCCTTTACCTTTCAACACTGACCACCACTGCCCTCATTAGATGATGTATGGATTGCTTCACAGAAGAAATGGAAGCCCTCTGACAGGACATCTTGCAACCATCTGCCCTCAACTGATAACCTTATTTCCACCTCACTTGTCCTGCTTCCTTCCCCTCTAGTCAAAGAAGAAGATGTATATCTGACAGCTGGCCCAGTCCCTTCTTCTGCCTGTGATTTCATCCTCTTCCCCTCTTATGCTTCTCCCTGACCTCTGAGATTTCAGTCCATCATTATCCCCTTTCTTATGTATTTTCAGACTCCACATCTATCCTGGTGCTTTCCTTTTACAGGTTATACATGTAATTCTCCACTCACCTCCATATCATCTTCCCATGGTTTCAGAATCTTCTCCTCTCTCTCCTTTCCTACACAGCCAAGCTTCTTAAGGAATGGTGTATATGAAACTATAAATCTCTTAGAGGAGAACACAGGGGAAAAGCTCTATGACATTGAATTTGACGCTAAAAGTACAGGCAACAAAAGAAAAAATAGAATAACTGGGCTACCTTAAAGTTTAAAACGTTTGTGTATCAAAGGACACAGCACAGGGGAAAGGTTATATAGTGGGAGAAAAATATTTGCAAATAATATCTATGATAGTGGACTAATATCCATAGTATATAAAGAAATCATATAACTCAACCATAAAACACTCAATTAAAAAAAGGCAAAGAACTTGAATAGATACTTCCTTATGATAATAGCCAAGAAACATTTGCTCAAATATTGCTAATAATCAGAGAAATGCGAATCAAAACCATAAGAGACATCATCACACATCCATTAAAATGGCTACTACAAAAACAATAGAAAATAGGAAGCATTGGAGGAAATATGAAGAACTGGGAACCCTTGTGCCCTGTTGATGGGAATGCAAAATATGCAGCCACTTTGGAAGAAGGATAGTACAACTATCCTCAAAAACTCAAAAGCAGGCTGGGCTCTGACTCTCCGTTGCCATCATCTTGGTTGCACCCTGAATCCACCAGGCCTACTTAACAGTTTCTTCTTTGCTACCGGTTTTCATTCCTCTCTGCGGCCCCACTTTCTTAATCTACCTTCTGAATAGCTGCCAGAACTATACAAGTCTGATCATTCACTTCCCTATGTAAATTCCTCCCTGGTTAAATTGCAAATGAGGCCACCTGCTCTGGTGCCTTCCTAGCCAGCTGAGCCCTTCTGCCCACACACCTGAATGCAGCGTGTTCTCCTGTGCCACCACATCCCAGGCACACTCTCCCCAGCTATCTGACTTGACTGTTTGTCCTACAGGCCTTTCATGGGTCTGACTTCTTCCCTGAGCAAGCAGCATTTGCCTCTCTCCAAAGAAACTCCTACTCCGGGCTGCAGGTGTCTTTTTGTTTCTCTGCCTTCCCCACCAGAGTCCTAGGCTGAGCAAACTAGGATTGTGTACTTCCTTCATGTTACACATGTTTACTGAGCTTCTATTTAGTGGGAATCACCATGCCAGCTCTTTATACCCTTATCCCTATGCTTAGAAGAATATTTGAGGGGCTGAAGCAATGACTCAGCCATTAGAGTGCCTGACTGGCACATGCAAGGACCTGGATTCAAACCCCAGCACCACATACACAACTAAGTGTCAGAAAAACTAAAGCCAGATGAAAAAAAAATAAAACTGATTCTCTCTCTCTCTCTCTCTAAGAAGAAGAGGAGGAGGAGGAAGAAGAATATTTAATATGCAGTGGAAAATTTGATGAATGTTTGTTGAATTAAATTTTATAATTTTTTTCAGTTTAATTAGCATTAATAAACTCACTTTGAAGCACCTGCCAAATGTGAGGTGCCACCCCTTGGGGAGTTTGAAATCTAGTGAGAGAAGGCAAATAGTATTGCTTCCAAGTTCCTGCAATGCCTCATGGGAGAAGCCCAGTAGAATAGAAGTCTTAGGAAAGGGAAGCAGGAGTCCAATAGCTTGACCAACAATTAATGGGGATTCAAAGAGCAGATTTGTATTCTGGGGTACAAAAGCTCTCCCATATGAGCATGAGAGACAAATCTAAAATGCAATAACATAAATGAGAGACAACTGGAGTCTACATTGAAAACAAAGCCCTAGCTTGACCTGGGGAGACCACTTTCCACTTTCTCCCAATTGTACTTTCAGGTATGGGTGATGGGGAATAAAATAAAAGATAATTTTATTTAGCATTGCCTGATTATTGCCTAAAACCTATTAAACCTAGGTTTTGACATATCATCAAAGTTATCTGTTCATAACATAGCCCTCAGGTTGGTCTTCCTCATGCCCTACTGGGCCGCTATTGTCTCCAATTGCTCATGGAACCAGACTCAGGAGCACCATGGGGTGCTACACATACCTGTGAGCAAGTATGGTCTAGACTCTAATTACTGGAGGACAAGCCCTGATCGGAATCAGCTCCCACCTATGATTAAAAATCATGCCGTGGTACCCAGCCAGTATGGGCTTTAGAGAAGTCAGGCTCTTTTTACCAGCTGAATAACCTGGAGTTGTCAAATGTCCCGTGCCTCAGCTTCTTCATTTTATAATTAGAGTTGTAATTTTTTTCTTTTTCTTTTTTTTTTAAAGAGAGAGGGACAGTGAGAGAGACAGAGAAAGAGAGGAACAACTTTATTTAGTTTTTCACATGGCCTTAGTTGCTCCAACATTCAGTTGTGTACATGGTGCTGGGGTTTGAACCCGGGTCCTCATGCTTGCCAGGCAAGCGCTGAAACCGCTGAGCCACCGCTCCAGCTCCAGAGTTGTAATTTTTGTAATCAGTATCAAAATAAATGTGAGGGTTAAATGAAGAACATATGTCAAGCTCTTCAAATTGTACCAGGTACATAGTGTGATGCACAAGTTAGCTAGTTTGTCATTTGTCAAGAGTGCAAAGTGACCCAGGCATTATTCTGAGCCCTTTGCATGGATAATTCCTTTTTGCCACCTATGCCTGTGTGTGAGACAACACTCTGTATAGGAATCACACTCCTCTAGTATACCTAAGAGACTGGAGGTACAAGTACCTTTACACAGAAAGTATCTATTAGGTGAATGAAATAAGGAATAAAATTCAGGGCTCTAAGGTTTCACTCTCATAATATCACTTAGTTTCCGGAATTACAGGTTTTAGTGGGTGTATTTTATCTCTCTTTAAGAGCAGAACCTTCTGAGGTCAAGTTCCACATTTGGCTCATTGCTATATTCTATACTGCAGCAGTAACTTCAGAATTGCAGTGGAAACCCAACGCAACTTGTTCATTCTTACCTCACATCTACCTGGAACAGGTCAGCAGGGAGCTTCTACTCAGGTCAACCACTGGGGACCCAGCATGACAAGGCACCATCTCATACTTAACTTCCTTAATCACAGAAGCAGGAAATAGGGAATGTGAGCAACTGTATACTGGCTCTTAAAGGTTTAACTCAAAAGTGTCACACATAATTTCTACACAAATTTCATTGGCTAACATGTAGCATTTGTCCATGCCTTAGAGAAATGCAATCGTTCCACGTGACTGGAAGGAAAACTGAAATGTCTGTGAAGACTCATTTATAACCACATTCACAGAGTAGTTATCGCTATACACATAGTAGGCATCCAATAAATGCGCATGAACTAAACATAAGGTATAGCAAACATTTGGAGTAGAGATTCCCAGTCTTGACTGCCCATTAGAATAACCTGATTTTTTTTAATACAGAAAGCTAGCTGAACTCCAGAGGACTTAAGTTGCAATCTCTGGAGGACATCAGTAGTTTTTAAAGTTCCCTAAGTGATTTTGATGTGCAGCCAAGGCTGAGAACCATTGGCTTATATGTTACCCAGACATCTTTCGACGCAGGCCAACTAGGCTTGAGTGCTGCAAAGGTGTGCTCGGGCCTAGCTACTTTATTTTTATTATGAGATGTTTTGATACTTCAGTGGATTTGGTCAATGAAAGGAATAAGTTAAAGATCTCAAAATTAGTCACATTTTCAGTAAGACGGTATATGTCTTATACTAGAAAATTTTACATTTAATTTTATCCTCTATTGCTTATTATTGCTTCATGTTCTTTCAAAAGTCAAAGAAATCAGTCTGAAAATGCTGTCTGTCTACTAGAGGTTTCCAAGTATATGACATTCTGTAAAAGGTAAAACTATGGCAACAGTGAAAATATCAGTGGTTTCTAGGGGATACGGAGGAAGGAGAGGGAAACTAGAATATAAAGGATTTCTAGGGGAGTGAAACTATTCTGTACAGTACTTTACGATACATTTGTCCAAACCCATAGGATGTACATCAAGTGTGAACCCTCATGTAAACTATGGAGTTTGTGTGATAAGGATGTCAGTGTAGTCTTATTGATTGTAACAAATATACCATTCTGGAAGGATGTTGATAATAGGGGTGGCTGTGTGAGTGAGGTGGGAGGATATGGAAAATCTCTGTACCTTTCGTGCAGTTTTGCTGCAAAACTAAAACTGATCTAAAAATAGTTCTATTAAAAGATGAGGTACTAGATATTTAACATATTATTGACAAGTTGCATGAGACACAGTGTGAAATCCAAAGAGAGATTCAGCTTTCCTGAGGGTGAATTTGTATGAATAAATGTTGTGAATGTAACCACTTCAGAAATCAAATGCTGTACGAAAAGGTATTAGAGAAATGTCAAGGCCCTCACCAAAACCAATGAAGAGTGACTGACCAAGGCCATGCAGGACCTTCAAATTCTACCCTGGACTTATACAGAACAGGTCTGATACAACAGTCTTTTAATCTAAAGGAAAAGTCATGCTCCACATAATGGGATGTATGTGTACCCACAAATCTATTCAGGCTATGTCTTTCCATAATATGGTAACTTCCTGCAACACAATGAGGTATCTGTTGTTTGTTTGGGTATTGGGGATTGAACCCAAGGGCACTTACCTCTTAGCCACAGCCCCAGCCCTTTTATTTTTTATTTTTTTATTTTTTATTTTGAGACAGTGTCTCGCTAAGTTGCTGAGGCTGGCTTTGAACTTGTTATCCTCCTGCCTCAGCCTCCCGAGCCACTGGCATCACAGGTGTGCACCACCACATCCAGCTACAATGAGTGTTTTTAAGTAGATTTGTTTCTTCTCATTTTCATGCGGTCAGTGACACCACTAGGACACCAATATTTGTACATGACAAATATTGGCAATCTGGTTCAAGGCCCAAGATCGTTACCTACTTCTGGAAAAACAGATATTATTTAATTTTTTAAATTAAAGATGCACTTACTTACTTTCAGTTCATTGTTGCTATAAAAATTTAACTACAAAAGTAAATTATTACAAGAAAGTATCAACTAAAAAAAAGAGAAAGTACCAACTAGTAAAATGAATTGCTATAAATTTATGCTAAAGAATGCCTGACAAAACCACTACAGCAAGAGCATTCACATTACTCTCCAAATAGTCTCTGCAGGGTTACTCAGTCTCAATTTCCTTGGCATCTTTCACATCTATAGAAACTTAAATAGTTTCTTAAAATCCACTGGGTTACCAACTAGCAGATACAGCATAGTTTCTCTTTCTTAGTCATACTTAAAATGATGATAGATATTCCGTACATATTGTCCTTAATTTGACAAAATATAGCATTTATTTCTTAACTGGAATACGCTGTATATAAATAATCATATCTGGGTAATCTGACTGAGGGTTTTCATTATTCTGGAGACAGAGAATGCCTCAAGGGAAAACAATTAACTCATTTGAGCACCATCAGCCCCCACCACCCTTACCATGTTCCTTAATTTCAGTTGTCCCCTGGGGTGAAAGTGACTAGGCATTGCTGACCTAAATGATAACTCATCAGACAACAGATATTTATCAGGTAACATGAGCCTGTTACGCGCAGGATCTTCTAGATCCCTAGATCAAGGATGAGAACACTTTTTTTCCCCTTAGGAAGCCACCAAGATGGAACTAAATAGAGATACCATTTTTCATGAGTGCCTCTAGTTCTCTGTAGAAAAATGTGGGTTTTTAACTGATATTTTAGGTGGGATCTTCCAGAGTGCGGGATCCACCCTGTCGCCACTGGATGTCTTTCCTTTCCCAGCTCTCCAGGGTGAGGTTAGGAATGAGGACCAGAGGCAGATCTGATACTACAGGTATGTTTGTCTGGACGTGTGCACAACTCCATGCACGTGTGCAACTAATGGAACAGAAAAAGGGACCCACCGAACTCACTTATGAATGTAAAAGTAGGAGATTTTTTAAATAGCAGATTTTTAATGAAAAAATGTAGAAATGAAGAGAATTCACAAGAGATTTCATCTTAGCATACCTCATATTTACATAGTACATTTCTGTTTACAAAGTGAAAAAATGAAATTCTAAATGATGAGCTGCAAGATCCTGACCAGCCTTCCAACCTGAAACAAGCACATATACATGATGCTTTTACAAATATATTTACTTTTCACAATGTAGTCATTGGATAGCAATAAATCACTCTTCCTTTCAATTATTTTCAGTGTGTGTAAACCTCCTTCCATACAGTAATGGTTTTTGCCAGGTTTTTCATTTCTGTGTCTAAAAGACTTGACAAGAACAATTTTAGAGGAGGAAAAGTTTATTTTAGGGTCATGGTTTCAGAGATCTCATTCCAAAGACAACTAGCTCCATTCTTCTTGGCTCAAGGTGAAGCAGAACATCTTGGTGGAAGAGTGTGGTGGAGAGAAGTGGCTTACATGTTGCTCAGGAAGCAGAGAGACAGAGTTTTCACTTGCTGGAAACAAAACATCTACCCAAAGGCACCCCCCAATGACCCACCTCCTCCAGCCACACCCTACTTGCCTTTAGTTACCACTCAGCTAATCCCTATCAGAGTATTAATTCACTGATTGGGTAAAGGGTCTCAAAACCAAACATTTCTCCTCTAAGCCTTCTTGCAGTGTTTAACACATGTGCTTTTGGGGGACACCTAGTATCCAAACCATAACAGTAACATACATAGTCCCAGGATATTTTTGACCTAATAATGAAGGCATAGGTTTTTTGGACTTGGAGCAATTTTTAGGATACAACAATTCACTTAGTATATAGAATTTAACTTAACTCACAATATTACATTTAAAATATAAATTTAACTTTACAAGTAACTTTCAAATGTCAAAATCTTCCTGGAGAGGAAAAGGTTAAGTCAATATTAGGAAATCCATTAATATCATACACCAAATTTATAATCTAAGGGAAAAAGTCATAATTATCACCATACATACAAAAAAGCCTGTGACAAAATTGAATACTTCATCATGATTTAAAAAAAACTCAAGAGGTTAGAAAATGAAAAATACTTCTTTATGTGTGTGTATCTAAATCCTAAAGCTCATATACTATTTAATGGGAAAATATAAGAGGTGTTTTCACTAAGATCACCAGAAGGAAAAATACCCAATATCTTTCCTATGCTAAAAATTGCATTAGAGTTTTTACCAATGCAGTTAGGTAAGCTAAAGCAATTAAAGTCATAAGAATGTATTTTAAGAAAATAAAACAATTCTTATTTGCAGAAGGGATGATACCATAACCAGAAAATTCTACAGAATCAATAATGAAAATAAAACAAAATTATTTAGTAATGTGATAGAATATAATATTAACAATCAATAACTTTAATACATAAAACACTAACCAATTAGGGGACATTAAGGCAGAGATGACCCATTTAAAGAACCAAAAAAAAAAAAATACTGGTGAATAAATACCACAATGTACAAACCCACATATGAAAGTTTTCAAAACAATTTTGAACTATAGAATAGTAGACTGAATGAATCCCCCATTCCTGGCTAGAATGACCAACCATTACAAAGATAGCAGTCCTTATGAGCCAGAAATCCCACTCTTCATATATCCAAAAAAATGGAATCAGTTTGTCAAAGAGATGTCCACAATCCCTTGCTCTCTGGAGAGCTAGTTACAATAGCCAAGATAGAGATCAACCTCAGTGTCCATCAGCAGATGAAGGAGTAAAAAAAAATGTGTCATGCATACACAATGGAATGCTACCTAGCCTTGAAAGAGAGGAAAATGCCATTGCCTTCAACAACATGGCACTATGATAAGTGAAATACAGCAGGAACAGAAAGACAAAGACACGTGATTTCATTTATAAGTGGAATCTAAAGAAGTAGGGAGTAGAATGATGTTTACTGGGGACTGGAGAGGTGGGGGATGGTCAGGAAGCTGTTGGTTAAAGGATATGAGACCTACCTTAGATAGGAGGTGTTATGGTTTAGATGTGAGGTGTCCCCCAAAAGCTCATGTGTGAGACCATGCAAGAAGGCTTAGAGGTGAAATGACTACCTTATGAGATCTCCTGGGATTAAGTGAATGGTAGCTGTAGGCGGGTAGGGCATGGCTGGAGGAGGTGGGTCATCGCGGCATGCCTTTGAGGTATATATTTTGTATCTGGAGATTGGTGTCTTCCTCTGCTTCTTGATATGATGTCCTGAGCCACTTTCCTCCACCACACTCTTCTGCCGTGATGTTCAACCTCCCTCCAGCCCTGAGGAATGGAGCCAGCCTTGTATGGACTGAAACCTCTGAAACCATGAACCCCAAAATAAACTTTTCCTCCTCTAAAATTGCTCTTGTCAAGTCTTTTAGTCACAGCAATGAAATAGCTGACTAAAGCAAGGATTAAGTTCAAGAGATCTATTTCACAACATGGTGACTTGTTAATAATGATGCATTGTATTCTTGAAAGTTACCAAGGTTTCTTTTTTTTTTAAGTATTTTCATCTCAGAAAAAGGTTAAGTCTATGAGGTAACTTATGTTAATTAGCTTGATTTAGCCATTCCATAATTTCATATTTCAAAATAATATTTTGTACAAAATAAATATATACAATTTTAATTGGTTGATTAAATGTTTAACAGTTTAAAATATGCTAGATAACTATTCTCCCTAAGTTACTGCATAAACTCAGGATAATCCCAATAAAAATATCAATAAGTATTTTGTGAAGTTAAGTCAATTGATCAAAGTTTATGTAGAAAAACAAAGATGCAAGGATAATTAGGAGAACTCTGAAAAGCAAAATCTGAGGGAAGACTAAGCCCACAGGCATCGACCCGTACCGTGAAGCCTCTAAAATGTGCACAGTGCGGCAAGGTGCACAATAAAGAGAACAGAGGAGCAAAGTGGAAGCTCAGGAAAAGACCAAGTATTCATAATAATCTGTGTGAATGAGAGGAGGCATCAAAATACTGCTGGAGTGACCGTGGTTTTAACCAAATAGTGCAAATACAACTAGACAGCCTTTTGGAAGAAAAGATTAAATTAGGCCCATGTCTCATCAAATACACACAAGTAAACGTCAAGTGCTTTTGAGTATCTAAGTGTGAAAAATGAAACTAGGAGAATGCACAGTGTAGGGAAATTTTTAAAATTATGACTCAAGGTAGAGAGGCTATCAATAAAAATAAAAAATCTGCATGACAAAGCACTATAATCAAAAAACAACTGGCAAATTGAGGAAGAAAATATTTGCAGCCTACACTATAAATATAGGGCTAATAGCCGACACGTGCATTAAAAAAAAAAGAATTCCCAGAAATTGAGAAACAATATACTAAAAACCCACTTAAAAAATTGGGAAAAGGCTAGAAAGATGGCTCAGTGGTAGAGAGCTTGCTTGGCACTCGCGAGGATCTATTCAATCCTCAGCACCACATACACAACTAAGTGGAGGAAAAATAAAAACCAGATGAAAAAATAAAGTTAATTCTCTATTTCTCTCTCTCTCTCTCTCTCTCTCTGCTTAAAAAAAAAAGAAAATGAAAGTTGGGAAAGAACAGACAATTCACAAAACACAATACACAAAACACACACACAAAAAAATATATATATACGTATACATATATATATATTAAAAACCCTTAACTATACGAAAATAAATTTAAGTCCATTCATAATTAGAGAATGCAAGTTAACACAATACAGAGATACCATTTCTCACCTATCAGAGCCACAGTAATAAAAAGTATAACACATGCTGTTGGTGGAGCTGTGGGGAGCTGCAGTCCTACATAACAAGTGGGACCGCAGGTGGCTGCAACTCTGCAGGGACTAAGGGGGTAATTTTTAGCAATATCTAAAAAAAACCAGTATATGTACCTTTTTCTCAGATTTCCAAATTTTGATAAAATGTATGCAACATGAAGCTTGCCGTTTTAACCATTTTTCAAGTGTTCATGAAGCATATTCACAATAATGAACAACCAGTGCCACAGTTTGTTTCCAGATCATTTCAATCATTCCAAAGAGGAATTCTGCACTTATCAAGCACTTTTTTTTTTTTTGAAAGAGAGAGGGACAGTGAGAGAGACAGAGAAAGAGAGAAACAACTTTATTTAGTTTTTCACATGGCCTTAGTTGCTCCAACACTCAGTTGTGTACGTGGTGCTGGGGTTTGAACCCGGGTCCTCGTGCTTGCCAGGCAAGCGCCGAAACCGCTGAGCCACCGCTCCAGCCCTCAAGCACTTTTTTGAGGTACCATCAAACTGTTTGCCACCACTGTACTTGACTTTAGACTCTGCAATCCTCCTTTCAGGAATTTACCTTGAAGTTATACACTCAGCAATAAAAAAAAAAAAGTATATGTAGAAGTTATTTGCTACAGTGTTGTTTGCATTGGAAAAATATGGAAAAGAAAAACATAGGAATGATGATCCATGAATTAAAGAGATGGGTTTCCTACAAAGAAGTAACTAGGTGGAAAGGATGGGAGGACGGAAATGGGATAGCGAGAACAGAAGGGGGTGACCTTTTTATTTATAAATTATATATTATTTAAATATTTGTCAGATTAGTTATTCATAATAGATAAATATTTAACTATGAGTCTATAGTGATATAAAATAATTTAATAAATAAATGATGAGAAGAGACAAATTTTTCTTATAGAAGAAATGTAGGAAATACACAGAAAAACTACAGTAATAATAGTGGTAGACATCAATAGATGCTGGAATTCATGGGTGGAAGTTTAAAGATAAGTAGGAGGTTATAAAGTTCTCTCCAAATATGTTTATTAATTTTTTTAAAGAGAAAGGGACAGTGAGAGAGACAGAGAAAAAGAGAAACAACTTTATTTAGTTTTTCACATGGCCTTCGTTGCTCCAACACTTAGTTGTGTACGTGGTGCTGGGGTTTGAACCAGGGTTCTCATGCTTTCCAGGCAAGTGCTGTAACTGCTGAGCCACTGCTCCAGCCCCCAAATATGCTTATTAATTACTAATAGGAAAATTGCATTTACTTTGGGAAACTGGTAGGCAACACATTAATTAGTAATCAGGTTTCGTATGTTTAGTTGTACACATTAACATCATATGATGTGCAGAGGGCCCAAAGTACTTCCATGGTAGTGCTGCTGAAACACTTAACCTCATCTGGCATGAAAACTCAGCCAAACCCAAGTGGACGGACATTCTACCAAGTAACTGATTAACAGTCTTCTTGGGGAGTAAGCCTGAGGTGCCACATCCCCTGCCCCTACATTTTTTTAGAGAGAGAGGGAGACAATCAATTTTATTTATTTTTTACATGTGGCCTTTGTTTCTCCAACACTAAGTTGTGTATGTGGTGCTAGAGTTTGAAACTGGGTCCTTGTGTGTGCCAGGCAAGCACTTCAACTGCAGAGCCACTGCTCCAGCCCCCACCACTCACTTTTTTGATTTTTCATTTTGAGACAGGATCTCACTAAGTTGCTTAGGGCCTTACTAAGTTGCTAAGGCTGGCTTTGAACTTGCCATCCTCCTGCCTCAGCCTCGCAAATTGCTGGGATCACAGGCGTGCACCATTGTGCCCAGCTGATTAATAGTCTTTAAGAGTAACTAGGTCAGGAAAGATAAGGAAAGGCAGGGAAACATATTGGAGGAGACTAGAAGATGTGACAGCTAAATTCAATGTGCAGAGTTTCTTCTCTGTAAAATAGGTGTTTCAGTCATATGATTTAGAATCCCATTTGGAATTTAAAGTCATGATTCACCCATTGCCTTACTGGGCAAGCATACCCCCATCATCATGGGTGATCCCCATCATCAGAGCGTTCTTTTTTCTTTTGTTCTACATAGTCTTATATATTGGAGGGAATCGTTGTTACATATTCATGCATACAGGGATATTGACAAAGTTAAGGCTGATCCTAGTCCAGAATCTCCCCTCTTTGTCCTCTCCCTGCTCTCATGTCTCTTCTGTAATATCCCCATGTTATAGATAGAAATAAGCATATACATGTGTATTAATTTTTGAAGTTTCTGAGTTTCTCTGCCTGCCTGTGTATAGTCGGGCTTCTCATGGAAGTCAAGAGTTCCCAGTAGCATTGATAGCCTCCCAGTCCCTCCTCTCTTCCTGCTTTCCTCCGTTCTCCCGGCACCTTCATAGTTATGGTTTCCCCAGCTTCTGTGAAATTTCACCTATGCTGAGATTATTATTTAAGCTCAGCTAACTTTCATCCTGTCGCAGATTTTACGCTAGCTTCCATCTTGGCATTCTAAGGTAGGCCTTGGTTTCTGATGGTGACAGCTCCCCAAAATACCTACATTACTTTGAAGTAGGCTTTGGGGTCCACATTTTAAGAAGTAAACGAGATCCCATTTGTCAGCCTAAGGCAACATTAGAAGGTTAAATAAAACCAGAAATTAATCACTGAATTATTAATTTAATTCCTCTAATCCCATGGCAACAGGAATTTTATATCAATAACTACCTTTTATTGAAGACTTAGCCTGTGCAGGGCAGATCCACAAGGTGTGCGAAGGATACCTCTAATCCCTTAGAGATTGGAACTTGTTGACTCAGTTCCTCCTGACAAGCAGTGGGCTCAAGTAGTGAGTGGAAAACCCAAGATGAGAGTCCTTTTGATCTTTCCACCACACGCACAGATATAAACAAGCCAAAGAATTACATTAAAATAGAAAGCATGGTGCTAATCCTTTACACCTTCATCTCAAAGTACAAGTAATAAGTAGAGGAAATGATAAGAATGCGCTCAGGCTCTCAGACCCTCTGTTTTTAAAGGTTGCTAAACTGTGGGTGGGTGGGAAGTGAATGCGGATAAACCCCGTGGAGTTACCAACCACATGCATCCACATTTTACCACTGAAGAAAATACTCCATTATTCACCTCATTCCTGGGATTTGTCCGTTGGGGAGGGAGGGTTTTAACTAGGAGGACTGCAAAAATCTCTCTCTGGTCGCTTAGTCCCAGTTGGTGTTCTGTTTTATACAACAGTACCATCTACTGGAGAGATTGAGAGTTACAGGCCATTTGACTTTTTTTTTAAGTCTTTGCTGTTTCACTTTTATTTATTTATTTTGCTGTTTCACTTTTATTTATTTATTTTTTGGTAGCAGGGATTGAACCCAGAGGCACTCAACCACTAACCACTGGCAACATCCCCAACCCTTTTTAGTATTCATTTTGAGAGAGGGTCTCGCTGAGTGGCTTGGGGGGACCTTGCTGATTTGCTGAGGCTGGTTTTGAACTTGCAATCCTCCTGCCTCATCCTCCTGAGCTGATGGAATTACAGGCTTGTGCCACCAAGCCTGGCTCTGTTTCACTTTTAAAGTGAGCTTAAAATTGTTTCATATCTCTATCTCAGTTAGCTATTAACAGCTCTATTTTATGAAGAAATATATTTTCATAGGGTAAAGTCCTGGACAATTGCACTAGAATGCACTAAAACCACACACCGGTCTACAAATGTCATGGAAGGGTTTCATACTAGACCACATAGAATGTGTTCTTTGTAGAAAGACAGGAACATTTAGAGAAGGGAGAAGGGAAGCTTAATCATCGCAATTCTGCTGGGAAAAAAAAGCTACCTTTGATGCTTCTTTGAGCTTTTGCATTTACAATTATGGAACACATTATTTCTCGTCCTATAAAATGCTTCCTCCACTCAGTGACATGCAATCGTCATTGGTCCAGCATTTTTAATCCTCACTGTTTAGGTCAATGCACATCCCTTTCATATGGACAGCAGGTTGTCAACACTACTCTAACCAGGAGCATGGGTCTCTTGTGGGTGATTATCCATCCACGAAAATATCTTCTTTTAATAAGAAGGCAAAGAAACAGAGAGTGAAATCCTTTCCAGCCCTCAGGTCCCCCTCCATTCTGAATGTCCTCCTCTTCGAAGAGGGAAGTGCTGTGGAGGCGAAGTTGAATCACAGAACAGAAAATAAATAAAAAGACCAGTTTGAAGAAGCTTCTCTACTCTGAACCATGAGTCCTTAGTAGTACCCTAAATATTTAGATTCTGGTGACTAAATTGGAGAAGACTAACCCCAATTTTAACAACATGGAGGTCATTGGAGTTATTTTTAATACCTCTGTTTTTCATAGAGAAAATTTTAAGCTGTGGATCTTCAAATGATCTTTCCCCTGAACTATCTGAAATTCTAAAAAGAGTAATACTCTACTAATTAAAGGTGATCAACAGCAAGAACAACTATGTGGGCTTGGCTTGTTAGCAGTGCCTTTTGTCTTTATGTACTTGCCTAATCTGGGTATGAACACATGTGCCTAGCCTGTGAAAATTGGAAGACAACTTTATTTTTTAAAACATGCAAAAGGTTTAGAGTCCTCTTCTATCTACTTCTTTGACACATTTTTTGGGTCATATTAATAATTCACTTGAATGGGAGTCCTTCTGAAGGCATTTAAATCCCCATTCAATCCTATTCCTATGGGAAAATATGCAACACCGAGCTAGGATTTGCCATGCGCATTCTGGAAGCCACAGTAAAAATAAAAAGCAGTGTGCTTGTACTTGACTTTGGGATCTTGTGAGGATGAACATGACTCCTTATACGACAGAAGGGAAGTGAAGCTTCGTAAGAGGCAGAGCAGAAGCTGGCATCTCTATTTTTCTTCCACAGTGCATTTTGTTGTTGTTGTTGTTTTATTTGCATGGCCTGTCCTTGACTTGGGCTATGGTCAAGGGTATGGACCTTTAAACCTGGGTTTAAGTCATGACCTGTGCACTGGTCTGGTTGCTAATAGTCTCATCTGTAAAAGGGGAGATGACAATAATGGTACATTATCTCATAGGGTTGTTAAAATGATTAAATAGATTAGTAAAGCATTTGGAGGTTGCCTGGTAGACAGAAGACTCTTAATAAACATTTGCTACCATTGCCTACATGGTCAATGAAATCATGGACAAAGATATTTACACAATTTATGTGACATTAACAAAAATCAGCGATTTCTATTTGATGGGTTTGTACTACATGCCAGACACCTTGCATACTTTATCTTATTTGTCACTTTATCCCTGCTTTAGAAAAGGCAAACCGGCGTCTCAGAGAAATTAAGCAGCTTCCCTAAGGTCACACCACTGCCAAGGGGCAAAGCTGGCTTAAAATCTAGGCTTCCCCACGGCTAGCGTCTGTGGGTCTCCATCACTGAACTGTATGATACCTTCTTTCATTGCCCGTGTGCTGCAATAATAATGATTTGGCTCCTAGTTCAAAAGATGCCTTTCTGATTGGGATCTGCAAAAAATGTCATATTAAGCTATGGCTTATTTGAAGATATATAGTTCTGTGAGTATTTCCATGACCTGCATACCCAGCATTGTGCAGTGCCTGGAAAGCTAACAGGGAGCAAGACGCAGTTCCTGTGCTGAAGTTGCTCATAGGCTTAACTTGCTCACAGGCAACTTAAGGTAACCACTAACAGGAATTTGCAAAGCCTAATGAAAGTGTTTCCATTTAAGGATGGAAGAAGATGCTGTTCTTAGGAAGTGGATCAGCCTATCTCATGGGGCAGTTGGTGGGGGACATAAAAAATGCTTCTTGGAGGAACTGATGGATGAGCTAAGACCTTAGCTGTCTCATCAGGTTTAAAACAGCACCAGTAGGACATGCCTACTTCCTGGTTGTCATCAGGCAGGCACCTATCACATTATCTCATTTAATCTTCCCTACAATTCTCTAAGAGTGGTGTCATGGATCCTTTTTTGAATATGAGAAAATTGATGCTTTGAGAGGTCTAGAAAGCTGTCTAGGATCAGTCAGCTAATAAGTAAGGCACCCCATATTTAAACCTGACCTGTCTGACCAACACATCGACACCATTATCCACTACTGCTTATTCTCTCCAGTTTACATTGTTTTGTGCCAGGAGCAAAATTAATCCAAATTAAAATTTATCTTCTTACTGATGTACATTTGGTTGTTTCATTTGTTTCAACAAGTACTATTCTACAAACAATGTTGAATTAAAAAAAAAAAAAGAAAAGTTCTTATTTTCAGGGCTCTAGCCTGACCTAACCAAAGCCATCTTGAATTGTAGCCACCATGATGGCCCCAGAATAACTCCTGTCTGTTTTCTCCACATCGTTTCCTA
The DNA here is from genome assembly GCA_004027875.1 of Aplodontia rufa. NCBI lineage: Eukaryota > Metazoa > Chordata > Mammalia > Rodentia > Aplodontiidae > Aplodontia > Aplodontia rufa. The sequence continues at coordinate 49,798 of PVKS010007181.1, read as the reverse complement.
GCACACTATGAACAAACAAGACCATTAGCATGGTGTATAGAGCTTTATGATCAGACCCTGGCACCATCAGTGCCTGACATCTTTGATATTAGTTTGAGATAAATCAGGTAACATTCTGGCTTGGATGAAGTCACTTTTTTCCTTACCATTATATATGCCACTTCCCTCAGACCCAAATTATGGGATCCCATGGTCTTGCTGCTGCTCATGACCACGCTTCAGTAAGTCCCCAATAAATCGCCTTCTGTGCAGTCCTGGGTCTTCCTGCCTCTATCTGGCCTCACAGCACCCTGCATCTGGTTCTCTCAGTCTGGGTTTTTCACAGGCATTGTTCCAAATTATTATGTTAATAGTGAAAACCCATTGAATCACCTTTTCCTAAACCTGAAAAAGGTACATCTCTCTTGCAGAATGTGTTACCCAGCTTTTTGTCACTATGACCAAAATACCTGACAAAAACAAGTTAGAGAAGGAAAAGCTTATTTTGGCTCACGGATTCAGAGGTTTAATCCATGCTCTGCTGATTCCCTTGCTCCAGGCCCAAGGTGAGGCAGCAGCACATCTTGGCTAAAGCGCAGGGTGGAGAAGCGCTACTCTCTCATGGGCAGTGAGAGAGAGAGAAAAAACGGTAGAGGCGGCAAAGAAGATCAACTTCTCCAGGGCATGTCCCCAGTGACCCATCTCCCCCAGCCATGCCCCACCTGCCTACAGTTACACCCAATACAGCAGTTCTTTTCTCAAATGGATCAATCCACTGATTTGGTTACAGTTCTCACAATCCAATCACTTCACCTGAACATTCCTGCATTAATGCAAGAGCTTTTGGAGGACACCTCACATCGGAACAGTCACGTAAGAGTTTTAAACGTATGCTGTGATTTGTTGGTAAAGTTGGTGAAGTATTTCAGTTTTTGTTTTTTTTTTTAAAGAAAGAGGAGACAGTGAGAGAGAGAAAGAGAGATGCAATTTTTTATTTAGCTTTTCATGTGCCTTTCATTCCTTGGACACTTCGTTATGTACATGGTGCTGGGGTTTGAACTTGAGTACTTGTGCATGCCAGGCGAGCACTGTAACTGCTGAGCCACTGCTCCAGCCCCAGCAATTCAGTTTTGAATTGATTTGGGTGGCTCCAATTTCAATTCTCTATTTTAATCCCTGCTGAAAAGCTTTGGAACTTTTTGTTTGGAGGGATGTATAAGGTAACGCCAGGGAACTGAAAAACATTTAATCTTGATCTGATTCTTCAAGAGGAGATAAGTTACTTAATGCCCTCAAGGTAGTCTTTCCTGTCAACATGGATCAAGACCAACAGGACAAACGACTCTCTAAAGGACCGACACTGGAATATATAGCAAGATGTAATTAGCCGGAAGAAAGAGAATGTCCTAAAACATGATTCATACATCATGACATCTAGAAAACTCAGTTTGGGCCAAATTCTTTTATGGGGCATATGAGTGGGGATGCACTGACCCCTGGCTCCCTTTCTTCTGTCTTCTCCTGCAATTTCTCCCCATTCTACCCTCTCCCCTTCCAACCTCAAAAACCCCAGCACGCACCTGTGGTCCAACGATGACAAACATCTCGCAGTTCTGTATTCAGAACTCACTCTTTCTGCCATGGATGGCCTTTTGCTCTTTCCCTGGCATGTACTTCTCACACATACCCTTGACCTCTGGCTTCCTACACTTTCTTCATGTTCAGATCCTCTATAGAGACTTATTTGAGTCCTCTTTAAAACAAAATCAGGAACTTTCTCTCAGAGTTTCTCATATAGCCTTCTGAAAGTCTTTATTCTTTTTCTTAAAGCATAGCTCCATCTATTTATTGTACATGTATTTCCCTGACAATCCATAAGGGCCAGAGAATAAGAATCATTTTTGTACTCATTTCAACATGAGCCGCACCTACTATAAGTTAGATACTTAATAATTGGATGGATGGGGGAGCAGATGGGATGGATAGATGATGGATGGATTCATGGCATTAAATGATCACCAAAATCTCACTTCACACTCTCACATCACGTTAGAAACTCTTCAGTAAACAGACCATCAGTTACTCAAAAGTTAAGGATAGCCAGGCATGGTGGCACACACGTGCAATCCCAGTGACTCAGGAGGCTGAGACAGGAGGATCGTGAGTTCAAAGCCAGCCTCAGCAACATAGCAACATAGCGAGACCCTAAGTAACTTACCAAGAAACTGTCTCGAAATAAAATATTTTAGAAAGGGGCTAGGGATGATGCTTAGTGGTTAAGCACTCCTGGGTTCCATCCCTGGTATATATATAAAAAAAGTTAAGGGTAAAGGAATTTCAGACTTCATGAAGAAAACACTTAAGAAGAACCCTATAGCTACGTGAACCTTTGACCCAGTGATTTCTTCCAGAGGCTTAGGCCAATTTTTATATATTTTATATTTTATTGACCTGAGCTAAAAATGAGGTGGGGGAGATAGGGAGCATTTCTATAAATAGCACTTACAGATTTCTTGAAGTAACAAGGCCACCTCAAATAGACAAGAATGAAAGAAAAGGCCAGGCCCTGAAGATGAAACTTGGTGGTGAGCTCTAGGTCTGGGGAAGGCACAGATGGCTTACTCTACCCTCCCGTGCTTCTGAATTCTAGCCCTTCCCTGGTGCACAAGAGCTGAGGGGTTAAGTCCTTTTGCTTGTCACCCTGATTAGATTCTGAGAAAATGGAAGAGGCATCTGTTTCCTTCCTTAAGAGAAAGAAGTTCTTTAGCAAGTTCGCATTAAAGACGGTGGAAAAGCGAAGCTATCTATTCCTATCTCCTTCCCAGTTTGACTTTTTAGTGAAACAATATTCAGGCTGTAGAAGGATTGGACTGGGGAGCTCTCCATTAGCCGGCTCCTGTGCTGTAGGCCTCACTCCACCGCCTTGCCCCGCTCTGGCTAGCACGCCCGCGGTGCGCTTTGTGCGGGTTAAATTCTGCCGGTCTCTGCTGGTGGCGCCATCGCGGCTGCCTCCGGGGAAGTGATTATTGCAAATGTGCATGATTTGATCCACAATATACAGTATCGTGTGAAGCTTGCTTTTACTGCCTTCAGCCTTTTCTTTCTTACAATTTATTTTAATACGTTTGGAATTATTATCCCAAACATTAGCCAGCTGGCCTGCTGGGGTTTCCTTTGCTGGATTCTGGGTCTCTCTTTTTCTAATCCTCTCTTCATGGATAATCCACTCTAATGTTTCTTGGCTGTGGCAGGGGTTTTGCTATTACTACCTGTTGATTAGAAATTCACTTGTCCTGTGTAGGTGGTTCTAATTGTTCAGTAATGAACACCTTATTTGAGTCAGCCGAGGTCAGACTTATATTCATGAGATTTTTCTTTCTCCCTTCCAGATTTCTGGATGCTTGTCTTTTTTTTTTCCCCTTGAGCTACAATTCAGCTGGTCTTTGAAAGCTGAAAGCAACCTCTAAGACCAAGAAGGAAGGAAGGAAGGAAGGAAGGAAGGAAGGAAGGAAGGAAGGAAGGAAGGAAGGAAGGAAGGGAGGAAAGAAGGAAGGGAGGGAGGAAGACCAGTGAGAAAGTAAAAAGAAACAGGGGACTAAGGCCAGAAAAGGGCTCTGATTTTCTCCCAGCTGTTCAGACATTAGCCAGGTATGTGTCACTTTTTTCTTTTTCTTTTTACTAACCAGTGGACCTTCAGGGTCCCTCTGAGGGTTCCTCTAGAGAACTGGGGGTTTGTCCCTAAGATGTGATGACAGAGTTTAGGAAGGAAAAAAAAAAGGCAACTAGGTGGGATTCTCAATCATTAGAGGCCACCAGGATTAAAAAAGGGACAAAAACATCATCAGGCAGGTTTGGTGGCCTCCCTGACTCTCTCCGCCCCTGCTGAGCCATCCCAGCAACAGACTTCCCCTGGCCTCCTGGAGAGGATCTGACTGTGCTCTCTAACATCCCTGTCAGGAACACCTCCAGTCTCCATTGAGTGCATGTCTGTATTGAAGCGAATATTCGTCCAAAGGCATCCACAATTTACAGTAAGGATAACCACTGGTTACCTTTCACCTGAAAATTCCAAAGAGAATAGGGGACGACCATGATGGTGATGGTGATGGTGTTATGTGCAATATTAACACCTTCTGCTCTGATTCCTGACGATTTGGGAGAGGAATCCTTTGTTCTCTCTGAAGCTGCACTGTGGAAGTTTTAGGGCTTGTGTGGATACTTCCTCAGGGAACTCTGTTGTTTACATTTGTTTATCCTTAGACTCTGGCTTATTACCTGGTACTTAGTAGATAATAACAAGGGAGGGAGGAGAGGTGAAGCTGGAAAGGAATAGTATGTGCTCAACATAAACATTTGGAGAACAAAGAAAGACAGACAGAAAGAAAGAACAGTCACTCCAAAATCCAACTGAGAAATAACTTCCACTGGGCTGGAGCGGTGGCTCAGCAATATCTGCTTGCCTGGCATGCACAAGGACCTGGCTCAAACCCTAGCACCACGTACATATCTACAGAGCAACCAAATAAAATTGATTCTCTCTCTCTCTCTTTCTCACTCTCACTGTCCCTATCTCTTTAAAAAAAGAAATAAAGAAAAAAAGAAAAAATAATTAAAAGAATTTAAAGATGTTTTATTTAGTGTTGATTGTGCTCAGGTGACTCCTTTTTCCTAGTGAGATTTTCTTTTAATCACTAACAAAATATATCTAAGTATATTTAAGCCACAAGATATTTAAAACTATTTCTATATTTTTTTATAGTGCTGGTGATCAAACTCAGAGCCTTACAAATGCTAGGCAAGCATTATATCCACCAAGCTACATCCCCAGCCTCCACCCTCTTCCCTTTTGTTTTTGCTATTTATAAAATTAATCAAGCATTTTATATTTTTTAAAAACAACCACTGGCCAGGCATGGTGGCCCATGTCTTTAATCCCAGTGGCTCAGGAGGCTGAGGCAGGAGGATTCCAAGTTCAAAGACAGCCTCAGCAATTTAGCAAGCCCCTAAGCAACTTAGGGAGACCCTGTCTCAAAGTTAAAAACAGAAAGGGCTGGGGATGTAGCTCAAGTGTCAGCATCCCTGGGTTCAATCCCCAGTACAAATAAGTAAATAAATACATAAATATGTAAATAAATAACACCATGGTTATTTCACTTCACAGATCCCCCCCCCGGAAATGGGGTAACTTCACCTCTTCTGTAACAATGGTTCAGAAGAAAGCGATATTAACTAGCTGACCTGTATTTCAATTTTAAATTTCTTAGCACAAACATAACATTAACTAATGTTGAGACAGTTTTAGGAGAGATAGTGAAATGGCCAGTTAGATAGGACAAAGGGCCCCATCTAAGAGCTAGCTGGTGGAGAGAGATTGACAGTGCGTCCTCAGGACCTTCATATGCAAATGACCATGAGGCTCACCTGTGGGAGTAAGTCCTTTGTCCCTGAGGCACGAAAACTGAGAAATGGGGGTGGACACAGATGGGAACTTGGAAAGAATTGCTGCCTGTTTTGCACAGATTTTAACCAATGACTTTGGTACTAAGTTTCAATGCCTGCTTTGCATAGGGTTCAACCAATGATTCAGATGCATTTCTCAATGCCTGCTTTGCATGAATGTTAATTATGCTCATATCCCAAATCTATATAACCCCTGGCCTAACCTCCATTAGATGGTGTCCTGCTTCCAGGTATCCTTGTGCCTTGCGGAGTCTCTGCTCTCCTTCCTTAAATAAATCCTACTCCTTTTATTCCTTCTTCTGTGGTTGTCCACGGATTTTATTCTTCAAATTCGTGAGTCAAGAACCCAAAATATTGGCCCCGAATTCCGGGGGTGAATTTACACCACACTAAGAGCTGCAACACTCAGCTTTTAGCTGGGGAGCTGCTAACACTATTTTGGCTGCAGACACCTGCAGCCAACCCAAATTCCCAGTTTCAGCTGGGAATCACTGCAAACACTAGAAGTATTGGCTGCTGGAATCTGTAGCCGCCCAGACTCTATTTGCCAGAGTGAGCAGAGAATCCGGCCTCATCTCAAAAACCCTGCATCAATGTGTTTGAGAGGAAACTGTCACCCTGACATGCAGTCATTCTCTAAGCGTTTTCTCTCTAGAGACTTCTGATATGGATCAGAGAAGAGTGAGTCACAAGAATAGGAGAGAAGGACTGGAGTGGAGACTCAGAGGTTGGAGAACTTGCCTGGCATGTCCAAGGACCCAGGTTCAAACCTCAGCAGTGCATACACAACTGTCAGAGAAACAAAGGCCACATGAAAAAATAAATAAAATTGATTCGCTCTCTCTCCCTTTGGAAAAAAAAAGAAAGAAAGGGAGAGGAGATGGGGGCAGGGGCAGGGGATGGCACTCTGAATGCCATCCTCTTTTGAAAAGAGCCAAGAACAATCCCATATTGGGGTTATCTTTCCTCCATGCTCCAAGGCCCTTCACCTCCATGATTCCACCTGTTGAATTTTGCTGGGATCCTTTTCTGATGGAAGTGTTTCCCACTCTCAAAGACCTTGGGCTGGCTATTCTGTATTAATTCTTAGGTCCCCAGAGATCAGCAGGATGCCTACCATGATGAAAACTCAATTTTAATACACACTCTATGAATAAAAAGGTGAACAGATGGACTGTAATTTAGCAGCTAAAAAGTATTAAAAAAAAAAAACAAATGAAAGCTCTTAAAACATGGAAGTTATTTCCAGGTAATCACTATCTAAAACAATTTGGTTAAAAACATTTACAATATTTCTATTGTAATAAATTCTGTTGTTAAAAAGATTAAAGATTGTTAAAAGATTAAAGCCAATCTTTGTGGTGGTTACAATGAGATTAATGGGAGTTAATGACAATTGAACAAGGGACTTCAAGCACAGCTTGCCCAGATTCCCAAGTTATTCCATAGAAAGTTTTAAATGGAGGTAAGTGGGTGGTTGTGCAAGTTAATGATCTGATGAATTTTTTTATACTTACTATTTGAAATAATTCTTCCTCTTCCCATACAAACCTAATTTTGGAATCAAGTAAGTAGATTTAAAAATCTTTTTGAAGTCTATAATCCTGGTCTCCCTTGCAGCAAAGATGCTCATGTCTAAAGTGAGACAGTTGCTCTTTTGTCTCTAGGGCTCATTCATGGGGCTTTACAAGGCCAGTGTCATGTGTTACATGCAAACAGAATTAAACTTGAACTTTGACTTTGGCACCTCCTAGCTGTGTTGCTTTGGGCACTTTTTTTTTGGAACTCTCAGTGCCTTGGTTTACTTATGTGTAAAAACAAGGTCTATAATATCTACTCCTTGGGATTAACTATGCTAATCCTTTAATGTGCCTGACACAAAACAAGTGTTTGATCATGGTGGTTTCTGCTACTTACTCCCTTTAAGTCGTTCCTGTGCTGATTTCCCCTTAGCACTTTGGAATCCCGTTTTCATCATTTTCTGCTTATCTGATTATTATATTAGTGAGACTTCCCATAGCTGTCTCAGCGGAAGCCCCTAGAGTGGTGAATGGAAGGGTGTGCCTGGAGAAGAGTTAACAGCTGCCATCCGAGGAATACACTGATTAGGGTACAACGTGGTTAAGGTCGTTGCGGTTGCTGTAACAAATACTCGACTCAACAGTAAAAGCTTCAGCAGCACTGAAGTGAATTAGTTTTCTGGTAGTCTTGGAGAGTAAGGGTGATTTGGTGACTCCGTGGTGTTGGGGATCTTGTTTTCTGTATTCAGCATTATTTAGGCAAATTTCTTTTTATTTAGTTAGCTAGCTTTTGTGTTTTTTTTTTTTTTCCTTTAGGCTATTTTCATCTTGACATTCCAGGAAGTGGGAAGGAAAACAGTGACCAGGAGAAGGCCCCGGGCACCTTCCTTCTTTCCTTCCAAGGATGTAACCCAGGAGTTGTCCACATCATTTCCTCTTATATTCCTTCTACCAGAAGGTACCCTGCAAGGTGTAGGGAGGCTGGCGAACATGATCTTTATTCTGTGAGGCCATGGATCCAGCTAAAACCCAGAAGTTCTGCTGGTGATAGAAGAAGGGAGAGTAGATTTTAGGAAATGAATAGCAAACTCTGTCCTAGCACAGAATTTGGCCATGAGCTCTGACAGCTCAGAGGAATCTGACCTTCTCAAAGTCCCAGAGCTGGTCACTCTCAGGGAGGCTGTCTCATATTGAAAGCTTGCAAGAGATTAATGGGTAAAATCAGAATGCAGTAAGAATTATGAAAAATATGACTTACAAAGACACTGGAGGGTGGCGCAGCATAAACATAATCGTTCTATGTATATAAGCTATACAAGGGGCCAAATCATCAGAGGCTTGCTTGGTGAGCAAAAGCTGAGCACCTCTGAGAGCAGGACGGCCTGGCCTCTCGCAGCCTACTCCTCTCCTTCTCACACTAAGAGGGCTACTCACCCTGATTTCTCTCCTGGGCAGTGTTCCAGGGAACCCTGCCTGCCATTATTGCCTGGACTCTCCATGAGCCCTTTTGTGGACTTAATCTGCTTTGAGCCATGGCTTGTTTCTTTAAATATGTTAATAACCTACCAAGCTTAGTCCTTTCATACTCAACCCTGAAGTCATTTCTGTCTTTCTCTCACTTTTTTGTTTCGTATGCATTGGCTTATGGTTTTAGTTCCATCCACCTGGCTACTTCTATGAAACTTTGAGAACTCAGTTATCATTTCACACATGTATAGGCCTTTAGCACAAGACCCTCACCTCATAGGCCTTGGTACTCCTGTTCTTCAGCATTTCTCACCACAGCACTCCTTGATGATATTGATGATGACCCAAGATGACAAACACCTCCACTGACACAAAGGTCATGGTGTAGGTGTCACCTGAGCGTGAGGTGGTCATAAAAGTAACTTGGTGCCAGGAATAAAAAGTTAATGGAGGGGCTGAAGCAGCGGCTCAGCGGTTACGGTGATTGCCTGGCATGTGTGAGGATGAGAGTTCAAACCCCAGCACCACGTACACAATGAAGCATCAGAGCAACAAAAGTCACAGGAAAAACTAAATAAAATTGAATCTCTTTTTCTTTCTCTGTCACTATCCCTCTCTCTCTTAAAAAAAAAGTTAATGGAGATTTAATAATAGAACAGTCAGTAAATTCAAGCTCAGAAACACAGAAACTGTGGTTTTGTACTTTGTAGTTATAGTAGGAAAAATGAAAACATACCATGTGCTTTTAAAAACTTGAATGTGACCTGGTTGCATTTCTTCTATATAACTATAAAGTTTCCAAACTAAGGGGGTTACATTTTTTCATAGTAGTGTGTGTGTATGTGTGTGTGTGTGTGTACTTTCATGCACACATGCAACATGCATGCATACTATAACATACTGTTACCCTGCTCCACTCCTGGCTTTAGTGACTGATGTGGGGATGCATGACTAGCTTGGTGAAATTGGGTACTTAGCGATACTAAGACCAGATGCCCTCTAGACACAATGCCAAAGAAAAATGTTGGCACCTTGTTCTTTTGGAGAGGTGACTGAACATAATGATTTCGTGACAAGCTGGTTTGAGTCCGGGTGAAGTCACAGTCCATAAGCCCTCTGAACCTAGCAGACCAGGCAGACGCTGTTAAGCACAAATAGTTGGAATTTGCAGCCCAGACATTTCTGTGCCATAGAACACACCAAATCCTTCTTTTCAGAGAGCTGAGATTAGCCTCTCTAAGGAAATAAGAAAGGGAGTTTGGAAGGGAAGAAGAAAGGGAAAATGTAAGTCATGTGTATTGGAAATGTTTGTAGGGCAAGCAAGATGGGATAATGGAGAGCCATGGCAGATTCGGAAGAGGTACCCTCAATGTCAAAGGGAAGCCAAGGAAACTGCATAGAGCATGATGGTGACCTTTTGGCTATATCCCACATCAAAACTGTGTGATGATAAGTGAACCATATTAGCAAGAGAGTAGGCTGGTGGTATTAAAGATAAAAAAAATGGGAATCCAGGACAAGTAGGAATTGCTGGCACAGATCCAGAGGGGATGTTTAAATGGAAGGTAAAAGAAAAATGGAGGGAGACCCAAGGAGAGGAACTCTTGGACACCCATGGAAAGTGGTCCCTTCTGGGCTGACAGGTTCTACCAAGAAGGGTGCCCACCCTTCTCTGCTGCTCCTTCACCACTAGTAGGGGTTGGCCTATTTTGTGATGGGATGGTTCTGCCCAACTTCCCAAGGAGGCAGAGTCCTAAGAGCAAGGTTGCAACATTTTTTTGTTTGTTTGTTTTGTTTTACTGTGTAGGTTGATTAGTTGGCTTTAGTCGTTGTTTTGCGAAACAATTTCTGTTTCTTTTTTGAGGCTTTTTCTTTTTTTCCGACATGTTTGGAAGTACAAAGGAGGCTGTTAGAAAGGTGGACAGATAAAGAAGCTGGGAGATGCACACTTGTGGGAGGGACGTCTCAGGAAGAGATGGGCCTGGATCGCTAAGAAAGAAACCGACACAATGGTCTGCTAGTCCACAAATATCCATTAAATCCCTAATAGGTGCTGGGCCTGTGCTTAGCTCTGGTCTAAAGTTCAGTAAAGTAAGAGCTTAGAGGCCAGCATGGATTGGGGGTTTAAAGAAAGGTGAACTATTTGGAATAGCTTTAGGGGCTGTGTTTTGACTTTCCAAGAAAAAGGAACCAGTGGGTAGATAGACGAGAGTCTAAAGAACATGTGGTGGGACTTTAATGTCTGCAGATTTATGTAGTTCATGTGAAGAAATGCTTTCTAAAGATAGTGGGTCTAGGAAAAAAGGCAAAGCTCACAGAGAGTGCTACCTCTCAGGCTCCTGTCTGCCATGGTGTTTCCTCATTGGTGTTAATAAGAACACAGTTTGTGAATTCCCAGAAGTGGAAAAGAAAAGGCATATTTGCAGTTGAGTGGAACCACAGTGTACCAGCACAATCAGGGCCCTATTTCTAGCCACAAAGGCCAATGCATATGAATTCATTCAGCCGACTCCATTGTTTATAATTCTTGCTTACATTCCCTGTCATGTATTGCATAAAATTTACACCCTTTTTTGGATGCAAGAAGTTATTTTTATTTATCCTTCTTTGTTAGCTGTTGCACTTCACAGTAATTAATCAAATCACCAAAGCAGCATCAACTTAGGGAACAAGGATTATTTGCTTTATTTGGCTTTTCTAACAGGGTATCTCAGAGGCTGAGGACTTTGGTGTAATATGGGCCCTCTCACTGCATGACAGGTTGCAATTTTCTTGTAACAGTCAATGTGGTACATCTTGATAATTATGCTAAATTAAGTAGTCCTACACATTATAGCAATATATGTTAAGATACATTAGCTAACATTAAGAATTTTAATAAGTTCTGTATATCAGAGAAATACATATTAAATAAAAATTCATCTGAAATTCACAGTTGGGTTATAATTCCACACAATTCAAACACATTCCTAATAGAGAGGCTGGGGGTATCCTCAAATTCCCAACCTTGTTCGTGATGTGAAATTTTATAATGGGTATTAAGGTCACACATGAAAAAGAGATGCCTAGCCGGGTGTGGTGGTGCATGGCTATAATACCAGCAGCTCAGAGGCTGAGACAGGAGGATCACAAGTACAAAGCCAGCCTCAGCAACTTAGTGAAGCCCTAAGAAACTTAGTGAGACCCTGTCTCAAAAAAAAAAGGACTAGGGATGTGCCCTAGCAGTTGAGCACCCCTGGGTTCGTTCAATCACCAGTACAAAAGAGGGAGAGAGATGCCCATATGGTTTGGAATTCATCTATGATTTTCTTCTTTTTCCAATCTGTCCTGTTCCATGTCTTTTTTTTCTCTTGCCCCTCAAGTATCAGTAACAAGGCAAATGGGCAGAAAGGCATCTTAACAGTTTCCGGGAAGTCTTAGTGGAAAGTGCTGCAGAAGGAAAGGAAATGAGCGGAGAGCTGCACCTTCCTGCTGACAGCCGGATCGCTCTGCCTGGTTAAACAGGGCTTTGTGTCTGTGTCAGCTCTGTGGCCGCAGCATTTTTTGCAGAACTGGATGTCCTGATGACTATGAAAGAGGGAGACCTAGAAGACCATATCCTGTCCCTCATCTGAGACTCCCTGTTCTCCCAACCCGGGGCTGGCTTGTCAAAGTGCTGAGGCTGCACCCTTCCCTCTCAGCAGGGGAAGCCTAGTGGGAAACTTGGCCCTGAATTTAAAGGGGTCCACAAATTAAAAGGATTAAAGCATTTGTAGCATGTTGATCCTCTATACTAGTTAGGAGCTTAAATTTTTTTGGCCAAGCAGCTGGAACAATGTTCCTCCTCCCTCTTCTCAGAAAGATGGATCTGTATTGAAAGGACATTAGAGACGCTCTCCGTAGCTATGGAGGAGCTGAACACACGATCCTGGGGGTGGGGTGGGCCTTCTCCAGGACTCTACAGGACTGGATGACTGTACTTGTTTCTGGAGCAACAACATAGAGGAGACTTAGTTTTACCACTCCTGTGTGCAAGAATTTTACCTGGTGCTCACATTCTAGGCTCAGCTCAGCCCCCCCCCCCATTGGCCAATGGTGGCCAGGAGGTATATAACACAGGCTGAGTTGGGGGGTCCTCTACTGTGCATCTGAGCTTCCCAGAGGAGGGGCACTTGCTCTAGCCTGGAAGTCACTTCCTCACTGTCCTCTACAGCATTCCTGTGCACTCTACTCCACTCTTGTTGCAAGATGACCCATGACTCCAGGACTGCCCACATGCCTGCCAAGGACCAAGGTCAAGAGCTGGAGATGCCAGCCCGGTTTTGCCTCCTCTCTCTCTCCTTTCTGACCCATACTTATTGATTTGAAGATGCACTTAGTGCTATTTTTCCTGGGTCTGAAATTGCTGTTATGGTGTCCCCAACATTTTCATGGAAATGAAAGGTCTCACTGTCTCTGAGAGCTGCACTTGACCATGGATTCTTTGCTGTCTCATCTTCTAAAATCAATAGCAGTTGTTTTATTACTTTTCTCCTTTAGTAGCTCTGCACTGCCTTTAAAATAAAACCAACACTTCTCGGGCTTATAAGCCCTCCATTATTTGACTCTTTCCTATGTATTTTCTAGCCTTGCCAGAGCCCTCTCAACAGTGGGGCTCCCTGAGCTTGCCTCTGTTCACCCACCCTGTCTTTATATGCATTATTTTTTGTGCATGTTGTTTACCCTTCTCTCTCACCATTCCACTCAGATGAGTATAAATGCATCTTGCAAGACTTGGTCTTGTGCAAAACATCCTTAATACCCCCAACCCTGCCCCAACAATTTGTTTCTTAATTCTCTGTGCAACCAATGAATATTTATTTTTAAATCCAAATCCTCTTTGGGACTCTGAGCTCCCCAAGGAGTTATGTCTTGGTCAACTCTACTCTGTAATGGCTAGAGCAGACTCTCAAATTTTGTAGGTGCTCATTTATCTGTGCTGTTGGCTGGGCATTGACCATGAAGCAGGTCACCCCAAGCATGTCATGTCTACCTGCCACAATTTTTAGCACTGGTCCTCCTTGGAACATCTTATCTTCACAGCCACCATACCATTGCATAATCTGTGGGTAAGAAGCTCCCAAACTGGTAAATGCCAACACTCATTTTGATACATCTCGAGCCATGTATTTACATAGCTGGCATGAATCTCTCACATGTAAAAGAATATCAAGTGCTGTGTTTTCTCAGAGATGACATAATTTCCGAATCTGACCATTAGTCCTGCCAGCTGGGAAACTCCACCCCTTTCTAATGATCTTCTGAGACAATTCATTAAGCAACTACCATGTGCAGTGCATGTGGAAGACATACAGTTGAAAAGAACCTATCTTTATATATAAAAGTGTAATTGCACATTATTTATATAAAATTATATTCCACAGGATTTGAGTCATCATGAAATTAAATCAGAGAAAGATCTCTCTTTTACATATGAGTAGATATATGAACAATAGTACATATATGAGCATATATGTATATATATCTGCATATACACATATGTATGCACACACATATACATATTTATATTTAACTGCAGAAAATATATCATCTATCATTTGTGATAAAGCATGACAATTTAGTGTGAAATTTTAAGAAACTTCCAATGAGCAAAGCTATAGACTTTTTTTTTAAGAGAGAGGGAGAAAGAGAGAGAGAGAGCGAGAGAATCAATATTTATTTAGTTTTTCATTTGGCTTTTGTTGCTCAGACCACCTTGTTATGTACATGGTACAGGGCTACAAACCCACATAAGTGTGCCATAACCTCTGAGCCATGGCTCCAGCCCCATATTAATTGCTTTTTAAAAGGAATTTTGGGCTAAGAAAATTAATCCTTTTTTAAATCATTCGGTCCTATGCTCTCTGTCATATTCTTAACAGAGAAGCCCAAAATATGGATCTGGAAATCATGCTGCTTCTAATGGAGATTTTTTTTTTAAGAGAGAGGGACAGTGAGAGAGACAAACAACTTTATTTAGTTTTTCACATGGCCTTCGTTGCTCCAACACTTAGTTGTATACGTGGTGCTGGGGTTTGAACCCGGGTCCTCGTGCTTGCCAGGCAAGCACCGAAACCACTGAGCCACCGCTCCAGCCCCTCTAACGGAGATTTTTAACTGATGTTCTCTCTGTTGTTTTTAGATAAAATTTAGAACCCATTAATTTAAGAAACCATTGACTTGACTTTTTTCCCCCTGTCATTCAGTTGGACTTAAGGATGCTTTTTAGTTGAGTTTATTTTAAATTAAGTTTTTTTTATTAAGGAGTTGAGTTGTTGTACAATCATAAATGTGTATAAGGTAACAATATGATATGCATTGATCTTAAACTATAGTTACCCCATTGCCCACATCCCGGACTCTTGATTCTTCTATACTATGACCCTATAACAAATGCCTCTCTCTCTCTGTCTCTCTCTCGCTCTCTACTATATATAGTTGTGAATATCCATCTTTTTATATATATAGTTGTGAATTTTCCAGAATTGAATGATTGCATTAAGTATTATTTTGATTCTCAGGGGGGTAAAGAGTATGCTACATTATTGATTGTCTCCCTAGATCTCTCCCTATCCTCCCTCCCTCTCCCAATCCCCCCATTTCTCCCTTCCCTCCTCACCCCCTACATGTTTATGGTTCCTCCAGATTATATGTTACTACACCTTTGCTGCATCCAGTACATGAGTTTGACTATCTTTCACCCAAGCCTGGGTTTAGGTCCAGCCTCCACAAATGAAGGAAAATATTCTTCCCTTGACTCTCTGGGTTTGGCTAACTTCACTCAGCATGATTTCTTCCATTGCCATCCATTTCTCTTCAAAGGCCGCAATATCATTGTTTCTAAGAGCTGAGTGAAATTCCACTGTATATATACCAGAGCTTTTAGATCCATTCATCCAGTGAGAGGCATCTCAGTTGGTTCCATAATTTAGCTATTGTAAATTGAGCTGCTATGAACATTGATTTTGCTGTAGCACTGTAATGTGCTGATTCTAACTCCTCCAGGAAAATACCTGGAAAAGTGATAGCTGATTTGTACAGTGGATCCAACCCTACTTTTTTGAGGAGTCTCCACACTGCTTTCCAGAGTGGCTGTACCAGTCTGCAGTTCCACCAATAATGTGCTAGTGTTCCTATCTCCCCCTAACCTCTCTAGCACCTGTTAGTGTTTGTATTCTTATCTTTGCCCGTGTGACTGGAGTGAGGTGAAATCTTAATGTAGTTTTGATTTGCATTTCTCTAATTACTAGTGATTTAGAGCGTTTTCTCATGTACTCATTGGCTTTTTAAATTTACTTTGTTGAGAAATTTCTGTTTAGCTCTCTGGCCCATTTATTGAATGGATTGTTGGTTTATTTGATGTTAAGTTTTTTGAGTCCTTTGTAAATTTTTGATATTAGTCCTCTGTCGGTGGAATCACAGGCCATGATTATCTCCCATTCTGTGGGTTCTCTCTTGACAGTTTTACCAGTTCCTTGGCTGAGCAAATGCTTTTTAATTTAATGGCATCCCACTCATTGATTTTTGACTTTATGTGTTTTGGGAGTCTTATTGAGGAAGTTGTTGCCAACTCCCATATGCTGGAGTGTTGGTCCTAAATTTTCTTCCAGAAATCGTATAGTTGTTGGTTTAATTCCTAGTTCCTTGATCCATTTTGATTTGATTTTTGTGCAAAGTGAGAGAGAAGGATCTAATTTCAACTTTCTGCAACTGGCTGTCCAGTTTGTCCAGCACCATTTGTTAAATAGGCTGTCTCTCCTCCATGTTATATTTTGACCCCCTTTGCCAAACATCAGATGTTTAAAGATTTGTGTGTTTTTCTCAGGGTTTTATTCTATTCCATTGGTCTTCCTGTTTTGATACCAGTACCATGCTATTTTTGTTACTACACCTCTATAGTATAATTTTCAATCTGATATTGTGAAATCACCTGTTTAGTCTTTCTTGCTTAATAATGTTTTGGCTATTCTGAGTTTCTTGTTGTTCCAAATGAATTTAAAAATTGATTTTTCTATATCTGTAAAGAATGACATCAGTATCTTGATGGAGATTGCATTGAATCTGTATAGTGCTTTTGGCTGAATGACCACTTTAATTATATTAATTCTGCCTAACCAAGAACATGGAACATCTTTCCATCTTCTCAGTTCTTCTTCAATTTCTGTCTTCAGTGTTCGATAATTCTCATCATAGAGGCCTTTTACTTCCCTTGTTAGCTTAATTCCCAAGTATTTTATTCTTTTTGAGGATGTTGTGAATGGGACTGATTTCCTGATTTCTTCTGCTGCCCTATTATTATTAGTGTATAGGAAAGCTATAGATTTATGAGTGTTGATCTTGTATCCTACTACTTTGCTAAATCTGCTTATAAGCGCAAGCAGCTTGGTGGAATTTTTTGGATCTTCCAGATATAGGATCGTGGTGTCAGAAAAAAAGGAATAGTTTGACTTCCTCTCTTCCTATTCTTATCCCTTTGATTTCCTTCTCTTCCCTGATTGCTCCCACTATGGTCTATATTGGACTATATTGAATAAAAATGGTGAGAGCAGGCAGCCTTGTTTTGTTCCTGAGTTTAGTGGAAATGCTTTCAGCTTTTCTCCATTTAGTATTATACTAGCTAAGGGTTTGGCATACATGGCCTTTACAAAGTTAAGATCATTTGATCCCTATTTTCACTAGAGTTTTGAGCATAAATAGGCACTGGATTTTATAGAAAGCCTTTTCTGTACCAATTTAGATGATCATAGGGTTTTTGTCCTTAATTCTGTTTAAGTGATGAATTGCATTTATTGTTTTGCACATGTAGAACCAGCCTTGCATATCTGGACTGAATCCCACTTGATCGCGATTAATTATCTTCTTGATGTGTTTTTGAATGAGGTTTGCTGGAACTTTATTAGATTTTTGTGTTGATGTTCATCAGGGATATTGGTCTATAGTTTTCTTTCTTGTTTTTTGTTGTTGTGTTTTTGTTGGGTTTTGGTATTAGAGTTATAAACACATAAAAAGTGTTTGGGGGAGCTCCCTCCTTTTCAATTTCTTGGAATAGCTTAATAAGGAGAAGTATTAGTTCCTCCTCATAAGTGTGGTAAAATTTAGCAGGGAATCCATCTAGTCCTGGGATTTTCTTATTTGGAAGATTTTTAATTGCTATATGGATTTCAGTACCTGTTATTGGGCTGTTTAGGATTTCAATTTCATCCTGCATCAATTTGGGAATGTTGTATGTGTCTAGAAATTTGTTCATGTCTTTCAGATTTTCTAATTTAGAGGAGTATAGTTTTTCAAAATATGTTCTGATAATCCATTTAATTTCCATGGGGTCAGTAGTGATCATTCCCTTTGTGTTGGTGATTTTGTTGATTTGCTTCAGTTCTCTCCTTTTAGTGAGATTAGCTAGGGGGTCTGTCAATTTTATTTATTTATTTATTTTTGAAGAACTAACTCTTTGTTTCATCAATTCTTTTTATTTTAGTTTTTGTTCTCTATTTCATTGATTTCAGCTCTGATCTTGATTATTTCCTGTTTTCTGCTGGCTTTGGACTTAGATTGTTCTTACTTTTGTGGGGATTTGAGGTGGAACATAAGCTTATTTATTCAAGATCTCTCCTGGTTTTTCATGTAGGCACTTAGTGCTATAAATTTTCCCCTTAAAAATGCTTTCATGCTGTCCCAGAGGTTTTGATATGTTGTGTCTTCATTCTCATTCTCTTCCAAGAATTTCCTGATTTCTGCTCTCAGGTCTTCTTGGATCCATTCTTCATTTAATAGGGTATTATTTAATCTCCATGTATATGTGTTTTCTCTTATGATTTTTGCTGTTAATTGCTAGGGTCATGGCATCATGGTCTGATGGGATACATGGAATGATATCTACATTTTTATATTTTCTGAAATTTCCTTTGTGAACTAGAATATGATCTACTTTGGAGAAGGATCCATGTGCTGCTGAGAAGGCATACTCAGCCAATTTGGGGTGGAATATTCTATAGATGTCTGTTAAGTCCATTTGATTTATGGAGTTGTTTAGGCTGGAGATCTCTTTTTTTTTTTTTTTTTTTTTTTTTCTCTGATGATCTGTCTATTGGTGATAAAGAGTATGAAATTCTCCCAGTATGGTGTTGAGGTCCACAATTGCTTTTATACAATGGAGTATGGGCTGAGTGGTGGCTTCTCCAGTTGTGGGTCCTACCCATGGGTGTCCTGGGTGTCTGCTGGGCCTGGACCAGAAGAGGCCTGGGCCAGGGATTGGGTGGAGAGGTGTTGCTTCAGGTGAGGATCCTACCTGAGGCTGCCCTGGGTGCAGGCCATGCCTGGACCAGCAGAGGCCTCTAGTTGAGTCTTAAAAAGCAACATTATTGGGGCTGGAGAAGTGGCTCAGTGGTAGAGCACTTGCCTGATATGCACAAGGACCTGAGTTCAATCCCCAGCACCACATACACAACTAAGTGGGGGGAAAAAAAAACCAGATGATGAAAAAATAAGAAAAAGTGACTCTCTCTCTCGCTCTTAAAAAAAAAAAAAAGCAATATCACCAAGCTATGGCACATTGTGAAAGATTTAAGATGTTTTTATTTTTTTTGCCAGAAAAAAGTATAAGAAAACTATTCTATGGTTTTGGCATGATCAACCACATCGCCCTTTATTTCTTCTCTCTTAAAAGTTTATAACAATTGTGGTTACTATAGAAAAGGAAGAAAAAGTTGAATTTATCATCTATGTAAATACTATAGTCAAAGCAGAAATTTGTTACATGAATGAAAAAATAATAAGAACACAGAGTATTAGGAGAATTCAAGTGGTTTTTCAGGTAACAGCCAATTAATAAGTCTTTATTTTTTGTGTTGTTTAGTTCAGTGGCTCTCAACCAGGGGTAAATTTTCCATGTTCACTTCTGGAAGCATCGTGCAATGGTAGTCCCTCTGGGAAAGGGATGCTACTGGCATCTAGTGGATAGAGGTCAGGGATGCTGCTAAACATCCAAAAAGCACTGGACAGCAAAGAGTTATTCAGCCCCAGTGTCAATGGTCTGACAGGGTTGAGAAATCCTGTCTTCCTATTCAACACCTTCCCTACGATGAAAGTTCTCAACCATTATTTTGTTTTCAAAATCAACCCTGGGAGTTTACCAGGAGGGAGGGATTGGTGTTGTTTTGGCACACTAGAATCCTACCTGCCTGAGAAATATTGAGTATAGAGAAAGAAAATTACTTTCTGTCAAATCATTTTCCTTTCTCTTTCCTTTTTTTTAAAACAAAATGTGAATTTGCTACAAATTCAAATGCCATATCTTTTGCTATATCAGGTAACCTGGCTTACTCTTTCTCATTTGAAATGCTGCTGTTCCATTAGTGGCTAATTCCTTTTCTGTATATTTTAAAGGATGTTGGAGGTGATAATTTTTAAACGGTAAGGTCAAAACGTGGCAGCTCTACATTTTCAGGGCTGCCCTTCCATTTCACCTGGAGAAGAGGAATTTAGATTTTCCTGCAGCTGTATTCAAGTCTTGCTAAGGTAGTGTAGTGTTTTGCTATTACTTAGTGCTGATAGTGGAAGCAAATAAAGAGACTGGAAATGGAAGGGGGAAGGGAGGGATGGGGAGCACTTGTCTTGTGGAAGGAGAATGACAAACTTCTCATTTATCCTTTGTTTCTTTTTATTTTTTATGATTTAGAAAAGTTGTTTAAGTTTTTTTTTCTTTCTTTCTTTTTTGTAGTGCTGAGGAGCAAACCCAGGACTTCATACTAGATAAGCAACTCTATCCCTGAGCTACATCTGCAGCCCAGCAAAATTGTTTTAGGCTATAGTTTGAAAGAACGATTTATAGAATACATCCTCTTTTTTTCCCCTCTGTGGTACCGGGGATCAAACTCAGGGCCTTGTGTATGGTAAGCAAGCATTGTACTGCTGGACCAGACCCCCAGCCCTTCACAGAATATGTGGAAAGATGCCAAATTATTAGCTTGCTTTGAGTACCTGTTACAAGTTGAATTATGTCCCCCTGCTCCAAATTCATACATAGAAGATCTAGCCCCTAGATCCTCAGAATGTGATATTATTTGAAAATTAGCTTATTATAGCTATAGCTAATTAAGTTAGGATGAAGTGTGCCAAAGCAGACCCGGCCTCTCGTCTGACTGTTGTTCATTTGAAAAGAGAAAATTTGGACAGAGATATATACACAAGGAGGTTGCCATGGGAACTTGAAAGTGACCATCTATGAGCCAAGCAGAGGTGCAGGCCTGAGGAAGAACCAACTCTGCCCATACTTCATTTTCAGAAAATAATTGTGTGTGTTGAAGCCACTCAGCTTGTGGGCCTTTGCTATGGCAGCCCTGGCTAAATAATGCTTTGTGATTTGGTCCAGTTCTCGAAGAAGGTTCTCTGGATTTTCATAATTTCTGGACTAAGTGGAGCTGTATCATGCACACGAGTCCCCTGGCGATTCCTGCAATCTGTGATAAAGGCATGGGCTGAGACCTGCCTTTTGGGTTTCTAACCAGCTCCTAGTGATGCTGCTTGTCCACAGGCCCCACTTTGAGCGGCAAGACTCCAGAGTAGCAGGACTAACTGCTTCTCCTCCCCATCATCACGTTGGGGTCCCTCACTGGGACAATTTTGCAACGTACTATATTTAGTGTCTCTGTGAATGGGGCCTAGGCACTGGTACTTTTTAAAAGCCCTTCTTAATTCTAATCTTTAGACAAGTGTGAGAACCACTGATGTAGAATGTGATAAATTGGAGATTTTTTTTTTTTTTAAAGAGAGAGGGACAGTGAGAGAGAGAAAAACAGCATCTATTTTATTTAGTTTTTCATGGATTTTCGTTGCTCGAACACTTCATTGTGTACATGGTGCTGGGGTTTGAAACCACGTATTCACGCGTGCAATGCAAGCGCTGTAACTGCTGAGCCACCACTCCAGCCCTGGAGATTTCTCTTCATTCATTAGCCTACTGATTTGATGAAGATAAGGAATAACTTCTAAGAGATAATACTTTAAATGGTGGCTCTTGCCCTTAGTTTGCATGTTCAACAGCTCCTCTTATCATGAGAAGGGGTCAACAAGCATCTATTTAACAAAGTCTCACACTAAACACTTGAAGTTTGCAGATCCTCCCTCTCATTTTCCTACAGGGAATCTGGCTGCAGTGATTCACCCTTAGAGTACCTCTCTCTCTTTTTCCTTGGTCTTCTCAGACCGTTTTTTGGTTTTTCATTTTGCTTCTGCTCTAATGATTGATTCATCCTTTGATTTGCCCCTGCAAGGACTCCCCCACCCCACAGCCCAAGTCCCTTCTCAGTCCAGCTCCAGACAGCTCAGCCCACAGCAGAGCTGGGTCTCCAACTCCAAAGTGGGGATCAAGACCCACAAGTTCATCCATCTGCCTGTCCATCCATCAACCTACCTGTGCATCTATTCATCCTTTCATCCTCTGATCCTCCCTTCCACCTATTCATCATGACAGTGGCATGACAGCCACAGTTCATTTCCATGCACCAAGCCTAAAGTAGGTCAGGAAGGACAGCCCTTGGATGCTACATATGGGATGAAAACTACAAAGGATGAGGGGGTACTGTTCTGGGAGTCTAAGAATGGAGAATATGACATCTTTCTGAAAAAGCAAAAAAGGTATTCCAGAAACGGTGTTTCAAGCTGAGACATGAATAATAGAAAGTTGCCATTCATTGGACAAGGATAAAGGGATCACGGGAAAAAGTCTACTATTAGGAAGGGATGTGTCATTTTTTGAAAAACTGAAGAACAGGTCAGTATGATCAGAGCAGAGGATGGACAATAGTAACAGGGGTTGCTGGAAATACTGACAGACACAGATGGGCACACTCAGCCATTGGGGAATTATCCTAAATACCCATGAATTCATCTCTAGTTCCTTGACTCCTGAAATTTCTGAGGATTTTACTTGCTTTCTCTACATCACTAGTACGTCATACTGAAGTGGGTTGGGGGTGGGGTGGAATTGCAAAAAAGAAAGAAAAGGCCTGGGATCTGCTTTTCAAGAGCTGTGGTCACCCAAAGACACAAAAGTATCTAATGTAGGGCAATGGACCAAACTCAGTACCACACATGGGAAGCATTACAGGGTGCGGAAAGAGGGGCTGTAAAACACATACATACAGCTGGCCCTCCATTTCCATGGACTCCATCTGAGGAGTCAAGCAACTATAGGCTGAAAGTATTTGGGAGGCAAAATGTATGTACTGAACATGTACAGACTTTAAAAAATATATAATACAGTATAATATGTCATGGTTTGGGTGTGTGGTGTCCCCCCAAAAAACTCATGCATGAGACAATACAAGAATGGTCAGAGGTAGTTTTGGTATTCAGGAGGAGGGCCCTGGAACCAATCCCTCTACGATACTGAGGAATGACTACATTCATCCATCCAAACTGTCAGACACATAATGTAACCTATTTAAATTATATTTATGTCATAAATATAAAGCACTTAGCCATTGAAAGCATCCATGAATTGAATGTGAGCATTTTTCTGAATTGGAGGCTTTGATTTAGGAAAGAGCCACAGTTCTTTCACAAGTGCAGAAGAGAGTATCCTTGGGTCCTTCTGCTCACGGTCCTTAAAGACTTTTGTCTCTTCTATGAAAGACAGAAGAGGTTAGTCAAGCTGCAGCTCCAGTCCATGTCCACAGGACACTTGCCCCCATTCCTGGTGGCTTCTGTGTGCCTGGGCCCTCCCTCTGCGATCAGAGCTGACCAACCAGGACAACACCAGCTTGCCTGCCAGACCAACATGTTCACCATTGCTCCTTCCTAACTGACTCTATTGCCTGGAAACGCTTTACTTCTTACTGGTCCTTTTTGCCAGAGTAAAAAAAATGGATCATAGCTTCTATAGAAACCTAACTAACGGTATGTGAGCTAAGGCCTAGTATCAGGACCTTCTGTTCACCATGAAGGAAACATTAGGACTAAATTACATAGTGGAAACCTCAACTTTGCTTTTATTTATCCTTTTCCTGTTGGGACCCTATACAGTAAAGAAATTATTTTGTTTTTCTTCCATAAAATTTTTAGCATGCAAATTGAGACAGCTCCATAGGGGCACCATGACAGCGTGGGGGGTTAATGTTGCACAATTTGTCTAAGCAGCGAGAATGGAGAGGCTGATTATTTAACTACATTTCCTGCAAGGCTTTTTTCTTAGTGGGATGACTCAGTCCCACATAAGCCCTCAGTAGGGGGACCTCACTCGGGACAATTATATTGAATCATGTGCCTTCCCCAAACAATTTGCTCTGTGGGGAAGTCCCAACTTGTGCCTGCTGTCCTTTCACAGAGCCTTATTTTATGCTCTTTGCCACAGTGGGAGAGGAAATGGATGTTATCACTGTTGCGCCCAGAAAGAGCAATCTATGCTAGAGACACATCATTTGAAGGGGACCAAGGGATTTCTCTTTTTTTTTTTCCTTTTAAAGAAAGTAGGAAGACTGCTTGGTGTGTGTGTATTGATACATAGTTGTTATAAAGTAAATAAACGGGGATGAAGTCAGGGAGGAGAATTAAGTGGGGCAAAGGCTTCTGCCCAGGCAGTGTGGGCGGGGAATGTGAGGCTGCTGGGCAAACCCTGGATCAGATGAAGCCTCCCCTAAGGTAGTGCTGATCTCTGAATAGCCTGTGACCAGAAATTAATGGATGTACATGCAACACTCACTTAATTTGCCTAATTACAATTCGTTCACACCCGCACCGCAGGGCTTTGTTACAAATGATGCCTCAGCTCCCTCTGATGGGTGGAGGGTGAAAGCATCGCTCTGAAGTGGTTGGGACTGAAGGGGAGGGGGAGTGGTTTACATGTCACATCTCCCCCACCAAATTATTAATTGGCTCCCAGGGAGGCCTGGTTTCTGAGGTTTTATTAATTACTATTCACATCAAGGTTAAACAGCTGCCCCTGGTAAGCGGTACCTGCTAACCCACCGTCTGCACTCCTGGCTGTCAGCAACGTGTTTACATTCACAGCTAGGTAGCTCATGTCAACACATCCTCTCCATGAAAACAGCAGAGAATGCTGCCTTGACACTGTTTGTGTGGATAGAAGGTAAACAAGGAGTGGAGGAGGCACCGTGTCAGGCAGTGGGGTCTTTACTGAGATGCAAAGTGAACCCTGGAAAGAGGGGGATCCCTTTCCCCTTCCTCCGTGCCAGGGTGCAGCATTGCTGTTCAGGGTTAAAATACATTTTCAGTTACTGAAATTTGTGAAGCTGGGGCTGGAACAGTGGTTCAGCAATTGGAGTGCTTGCCTGGCATGTGCAAGGACCTGGGTTCTAACCCCAGCACCACATATATAACTAGGTGTCAGAGAAACAAAGGTCAGATGAATAAATAAGTAAAATTAATTTAAAAAAAAGAAATTTGTGAAGCACTCTGGGGCTTTGTTTCTTTCTATTTTTTTTATTTTTCTTTTCTTAATATTGGGGATTAAAACAAGGGGTGTTTAGCCACTGAGCCACATCCCCAGATGTTTTTTATATATTATTTTGAGACTGGATCTCACTAAGTTGCTTAGGGCCTCATTAACATAAGGAGGCTGGCTTTGAACTTGTGATCCTCCTGCCTCAGCCTCCCAAATCACTGGGATTACAGGTTTGTGCCACTGCTCCTGGCTTTTCTTCTTTTTTTCTGTTTAAAGGATTATCTCTTCTCCCAGCCCCATGATCCTGCTATGGAACATTGTGCTAAGATTTGTTACTTTGTTCAGCTAATTTTTCAGTCAATTCTCATTCTAAGTGTACCAGCATCATTCAGTTACAGGCCAAGCCCTATGACTGCCAGGGTCATAGGCATCTGGATGTCAGTGATTCTGATGTGACCCTCAGGGCCTTTCTGATCTCCCTAGGTCCTTCAGTTCAACCTACCTGAATTAGACCAGTCAGGAGACTGAGCAGCCCCACTTGGTCTTTTCTACTCCTCTCCCAGGATGATGGATATACACTGCCCATGCTGAGCTACCCTTCCGGTTGAAAAACCATGTTGCACAGTTCATAGCTCACGGTCTGTGGCTGGAGACACCAATTTCAACAGCAAGAAGGGAAGGAAAGAAATTAAACTAAAATTTTACTTAAAAAAGAAATAAAGAAATGATCTAGAAGAAGCACTGGCAAATACAGCACTCAGGCTAAGTCCAGCACCCTTTTTTGGAAATAATACCTCATTGGAATACGACATGTTCATTTATGCACACGTGGTCTGCGATGGGCTGAGACACACTTATGTCTAATATGCCAGAATGCCACCTTCAGGCTCTAACGCCCAGTATGACTGTATGTGTAGATGGCACTTTTTAGGAAGCAATTACATTAGATGAAGTCCTAAGGACAGGGTATTATGAAAAGAGGAAGATATCTCCCTCCTGTGTGTGCAATATCCCTTGCCCTCGCTTTTTCTCTGTGTCCATGCATCAAGGAAAGGCATTAAAGCACCATGAGAAGGAGGCTTCTTGCAAGGACAAACAGGGCCCTCACCAGTTCCCGACCATGCTGGAACCTTCATCACAGACTTCCAGCCCCCAAAATTGTGAGAAAATAAATTTCTGTTGTTTAAACCTCCCCATCTATGGCATTTTGTTATGGCCGTCAGAACTAAGGCCTTGTCTGTAACTGATTTTCTGTATGTCCATGACATGAAAAGCCAAAAGTGTTTATTCTCTGGCCTTTTACTTAAAAAATTTGCTGACCCCTGATATAGAACTCCATTCTTCAAAATGGCATATAAAAAATACACTACTATATAAATAAAGGGGACTTGAAGATACGTTAGCAACAAGTAGCAATGTATCAGTTAAATAAATACAAAAACAGTTAATACAAAGAGATGGATTGGAAAGGACAGTGATGCAAAGCTAAATACAGAGATCAGTTAATGACACAGGTGAATTGAAAGAAGTGGCAGAGCATAACTGAATGAATGTGCAGTTTGGGCTAGAATTTTGTATCAGTGGCTAATTTAATATTGTTAACTCTCTAACCCCAGGTGTTACAAACTTAAGTGCTCATAGCAAACAGACAGGTAGGATGTGAGAACTCGCTAGGAAAAGACTGAATCTAGCGTATGCTTGCTGGTCCTCCGATTTCATGAAAAAAACAAACAAACAAAGAAAAACAAATCTGGAGTCTTACTTGAAATCTCCTGATTTTTAAAATTAAAAAGTCAATCCATTCACAAATTCGAGGACAGCCTTAGCAACTTTTGGGATTCTGTCTCAGAAGAAAAAATTTAAAAATAAGGATGTAGCTCAGTGACAAAATATCCCTAGGTTCCGTATTCAATACCAAAAAGCAAAACAAAAATCATCTTCAGACTATGTGTTTAAGCTGTAAATTTACTGATTTCATGTATAGACTTGGGTTCTATCCCCAAGATATCTCATTATGTATATGTAAATATTCTAAAATCTAATAAAACCTGAAATCTGAAAAAAAGTCAATCCTACAGAATATTATGAGTAAAAATATTTGACCCATGAGCCACCATTTTGTGCCCCAGATTTGTTTGTACCACATATATTTCATAAAAGGTATTTTTCATTACTGAGGATTGAGCCCAGAGCCTCACACGTGTTGGGCAGGCACTCTACCACTGAGTCACACCCCTAATGCCCCCCACCCTTAAAAATTTAGGGACAGGGTCTCACTTAGTTGTCCAGGCTGGCCTTGAACTTGTGATGTTCCTGTCTCCATCTTCAGAGTAGCTAGGATACATAAAATTTTAAATAAAAAAGTTTTTTTTTTCTTTAAAGAAAAGAAAATACTTCCTTTGCTTACTTCCTTAATAATGGTTAGGTGCATTGCTTCTAGGGAAGCTTGAGTTTCAAATAAGTTTGGTTGCAGCATTTTCCCCGTACTGTTCCAAATTTAGCCAATGGATTAACCACTGGGGTGTCACTTAAGCTCATTAGTCCCTCATGTGGGCAAGGTGTAATGTGGCGTGATGCATAAAACCCAGGAAACATTGACTGACAGGCTCCGATTGCATTTAATTGCTTTCATTTGAACAAAAAGTTATGTATTTGTCTACAAATGTATACATGTGCACCCAAATTTTTTAAAAAAATCAAACTAAATAAAGCTGCAAAACCATGTTCTAGGGATTCTCTAGACTCCCAACAAGAATGTGGCAGCAGAAAATTCTAAACGATGCCCAGTTAAGCTAGGGAAAGAGATTGAAAAGGTTGTTGCCTTGTTTTTGTTTACTCTGGTGCTGGGAATCAAACCCAGGGCCTCACTCGTGCTAGGCAAATGCTATCATCGAACCACACCGCCAATATGTGGCCTTGTCTTGTTAAAGCAAAACTTTGCTTCTGGAATGACATTTTTTTTTAAATGTAGTTGAGTTGAATTAAAATTTTGCCAGAGAAATAACTGGCAGAGGGAGTAGAAAAAGTCACCTGAGCCCAAACTCATAGTTAAAGTCAGAGCTCCACCCAGAGCGTCCCATTTCCTGGACTTTCCATGGCCTTCTGAGGTTTGCTCTTCACAGTCACTTTGTCTGGGTAAAAGCTCGAGTTTTGACAGCATCTGACATCTATTTTGGATGTAGTATCAAGTCTTTTATCAGAGGAATCAGGACCAATATTGGTTATTTCATGAAAAATTCAAAGTAGGGAAATATTTAAAAAGATTCATACATAGAGCAAATATTTTATTTCAACACAAAATTAGAAATGGAAATTAGTTTACCTATTTAATTTTTTGGGGGGACAGTCAAGACTTTTCTTTGAAATTGGGTCCTGTGGTTGGAATTCCTCAACATCTTTCCTGCATCAACTGAACCACCATGAGTCACATATCCGTCCCACTGCACAGCTCCAGCTTGCTACCCTGTGCTGAGTGAGGAATGAACTCAGGGGCAAAGCATCTGGATGCTTGAGATTTTTCTGAGTATGGCGCTGTCCTTAACCTGTTATTCTTGCCTCAGCTACTAATTTGACAGTCATTTCTTTTGGTGAACTTATTTTTATTAAGGCATATTAATAAAAGCATGGTGTTCTCCACTAAGGTGACAGACACCACCCTCTACTCAGTGTCACCAGCTCAGTGGGTTCTTGTGCTGTCTACCAGAAGAATCAGGCAAATGTGCAGTGTAACAAGAATGAGCATTTTAACTGGGAGGTTTCTGCTTGAGTCAGAAGGGAGGTGGCACTGGACAGGAATGTAGCCTGGCTCAAAGGACCCAGGTGTATAGTTTTGCAGCATCTGCAGGGTAGGCAGGACCCAGTCTCTTGTTCTGGTCACACCTGTGCTTTTCTTTGTCATGCTGCCTCATGCATCTCGTCTCATTGCCCTCCTAAGTGTCTAGCTAGGAGTGTGCATTGCGCTGTGCTGATATGATACAGGTAAGTGCAGGTTACCTTAGTGACTATTCCACATATACATTTGCCCTTCACCGTCAGGAACTTGCCTTTTATCATCTGGAAGAGTCTCCATATTAATTTAGTAACAGGGCAGACTATTGACCTACCTCAGGGGGTTTCATGGTAGTGACCTTGCCTTCTCTGACTTTTTGACATTTCTGCTGATCACATGGTCCCAAGAGACTGCGCTGGCTTCCCAGCCTCCCGTCTCCAGGTGCATTATCTCACTCCCAAGTCCTTGAAGACTGGTTCACTTTTTAACTCCTAATTTTAACCCCATATGACCACAAGTGAGCTTGACTGTCTTATTTCCCCTGAAAGATTTTCATCTCCCAGTCATAAGGGGTCCTGTTTTTCATGAGGGGTCCCTATCTCACCAGGACTCACACCAGAAAGCTGCAAGTCCTCCTGGAGTTAGCTCCCTCGGGTGCCCTTTTATCCAATCGGATGATGACAAGCCATGCTCATTTTGTCTTTGCCTTCTCCCTAACAAGCCACTGGCTCACCTGCTTATTATTCAGTGCTGCCTGCACGGTCACAGTTCTGTCTCTGTATCCCTGCCAGGCTGGTCCTCCAAACTGTACTTCTGAAGCCCTCACCACCTTGGATCAGAACTTCAGTGCCTCCACGGTGCTGTCAGGACGATGTTCAAGCTCCCTTGTGTGCATTCACAATGCAGCCTCCTCTGATGTGTTCAAGCACACGTCTCACACACACACACACACCTACTTCACTCCAACCACACCAAACTGGAACACCCCCTAAACACAGCCAGCTATTTCACACCTCTGCTTCCACTGTCATCAGCACCTTTCCCTGCCACATCCCCTCATCCACTTGGTCTCAGCTCATGGGTCACTTCACTCTGTTAAGTCTTCATGAGTTTTTTCTCTGCACCCCCGACCATGCCACCAAAGCACTCATTGAGGCTAGTTATGATTGTTGATGTTCTTCTTTCTCTCTTCTCTCAGACTGATGTTTCTTAAAGACATAGATGTGATTTATTCTCTGAATCTCTTGCATGAATATAAAACCTCAATTGTTTTAAGTTCAATAATTGTTGAATGAATGAATGAATGGAAAAAAGCCACAAAAAGAGATTGCACATGCCCTGCCCACTAGAATGCTCTATTTAGTGACAAAGTGATGTTCAACTGAGCAGCATAATTAAAATGGAATCGGCTTTAAAGAACTGAAGTTTGTGGGTTTTTTTTTTAATTTTAAGTTTTTTTTTTTTTTTTTTTTTTTTTTTTTTTTTTTAAAGAGAGAAGGAGCGTGAGTGAGAGACAGAATCAACTTTATTTAGTTTTTCATCTGGTTTTGGTTGTTCCAACACTTAGTTGTGTACGTGGTGCTGGGGTTTGAACCCGGGTCTTTGTGCATACCAGGCAAGCACCATACCTCTGGAGTCACTGCTCCAGCCCCAGAACTGAAGTTTTTAAAGTTTCTTAAAAGATAGGGAGAGGAGGCAGGCATGGTGGCACAAGCCTATAATCCTAGAGACTCAGGAGGCTGAGGTCGGAGGATCGCATGTTCAAAACCAGCCTCAGCAACATAGCAAGGTCCTAAGCAACTTAACAAGACCCTGTCTCAAAACAAAATACTAAAAAAAAGGGCTGGAGATGATGCTCAATGGCTAAGCACCCCTAGGTTCAATTCCTGGTACCCCTTACCCCAAAAACTAGCACAAGGGAAAAGCAGAAGTATAGAGGATTTTACCTGTGCATTAAACAAAAGCACCAAAATGACTGCATATAATGATAACACAGTGTTCTGTTTTACAATGGGGAGTTTGAGGATTATGGAACATAAAATAGGTAAGCCAGAGCCACAGTTTGTAGAGCCTGTTGTTGGATTGGGACATTGTCAAATAGTAGCTGCTGTTGTGATGGTTAATATTGTTATCCTTTTTGCATTAGCAAAAAAAACAAGATGGCATTGTTTTGTTTTGCATGTGTAATTGTTATTTTAAAACCTTCTTTTCAGTACTTAGTGCCTTAAGACATAAACACCAAGTATGATAAAAATGAGCCTCTGGTTTATTCTCTTGAGACCATTTGTCAAAAGCGTGGAATTTACATGAGAACACCACTCATAATCTCAGAGTTAGTAATTTAAATGCCAACTTCGTAATGCTTGAAAATGATTTGAAAAATAGAGCAACAGTGCCATTGTGACCAGAAGTTGTCATCTAGTTATTTTCAAACTTTAATGAGCACAGGAATCATGAAACTCTTATTAAATGCAGAATCTGGTGCAGGGGGTCTGGAATGGGACCTAAGAGTCTGCATTTTAATAAGTTCCATGTGATGCTAGCACTGCTGGCTCGTGGTCCATGCTTGAGCAGAAACATTGAGCCCCAATCTTGAGGAATCCTAAGAAATCTCTTGAAATTCTTGTTAAAACATTGGATTGGTGCACTTTCCCCAAGTGTAAACACACACACACACACACACACACCCCTGTTTGTGAGACAGAACTTTGGGGACCCAGAAGTGACTAATATGTAGTGTGTAAATATGTTTTAGACACATTTCATATGGAAACTCACCGATATCTACTACGCATTCCTCAATTTCATAAACATCATTCACCAGCTTCTTAAAAATTCAGAAAAGTTAATAAATTCTCAAATCAAAGTTCTTTCCTGTTTTTCACCTTTTAGTTCCATCCTTCTTAGCATTGTGTCTTTCCTAATTATTTGATGAAGTAAGCTGATTCTCCAAATTTTGAAGATTCCTAGGTAAATGCCTGGTTTAAATTCTATCTCACAAATATTTAAAAAGTACCATCTTTTTTCTTCTTTTATTCCATCTGTCCTGAACATTTAGCTTGAATGGTTTAGATATGAAGTGCCCCCCAAAAGCTCAAGAGACAATGCAAGAATTTTCAGAAGTGAAATGATTAGATTGCAAGAGTTGTAACCTAATCCGTGGGTTAATCACTGATATGAATTAGCTGGCTGGTAACTGTAGGCAGGTAGGGTGTGGCTGGAGGAAGTAGTTCAATGGGGATGTGACTTTGGGTTGGTTTAGATTTTGTCCCTTGTAAGCAAAGCTCTCTCTCTGCTTCCTGGTGCCATATCCTGAGCTGCTTTCCTCCAGCACACTTTTCTGTCATGATGCGCTTCCTAATCTAGCAAGCCACCTGACTGTGGACTGAACCTTTGAAACTGTGAGACAAAATAACCTTTCCTGTATATTTTTCTTGTCAGGTATTTTGGACACTGTAACACAAAGCTGAACTAAACAGATGTGAAGATGGGATGTAATGCAACATGATTTATTGTTTTGGTTTCAGGCTGATCCCATCTGGAAGGAATCTCTTCCCCCATTGCAGTGGTGTACCCACTTGGATAGTGCCCCTTTTACACATAATGACAGTGACTTCAATGGTGGTGAAAACCGCAATATTTATGCAGTGCTGCCTAGATGGCAGCCATTTTCCAAGTGCTTTATATCAATCAATCCATGCCACAAATTGGCTGGTATCATTAAGATTTCCATTTCACAGGTGAGGAAACCGAGGTACTTCATCTATGATCACAGCTCTTGAACAATGTAGCCAGGATTTTATTCCCTACCTTCTGACCCTGCAATCTGAGCTCTGGACTATTATAATCTACTGTTGAGATAAATACAGCAAATTTTCGTATTTATGGTTTCTCAAGTTTCTAACTCCCTTTATTTTATTGTGTACTCAAATATTCTAGCCCTCATTACCTTTAGTACAGTGACCAGCAATATGAAGTTGAACAGGATATGAGTCGACTCTGATAGTTCTGTGTGTGTGCTTTGCATGACTGCGGGAGAGATTATTCCTCTTAGCAGTCAGTCTCATAGGTCTGCACAGTTATTACAACTTTCCAGGAGATGGTGGACAAATGTCCTGAGGAAAGACTACCTTTTCCCTCTTCTGCAGAGCTATCAGTGGGGACTGAATTTTGGTATTTCTAATTATGTGGCCACAGCAGGTTGGAAAACATGGTCAGAATGTTTTCAAACAACTCCAATCTAGAGATGGAGTCTACATCTCCACCTCTTGAATCTGGATTGGATTGGCTGGTGACTTGGTGACCAAGAAAGTTGGTAGGAGCCATATATCCAAGTCTCAGAATACAGGATTTTTTTTTTTTGAGAGAGGAACAGTGAGAGAGAGAGAGAGAGGGAATCAATTTTTATTTAGTCTTTCATGTGGCTTTTGTTGCTCCGATGTTTTGTTGTATACGTGGTACTGGGGTTTGAACCTGCGTCCTTGGGCATGCCAGGCAAGCACCGTAATTGCTGAGCCACCACACTGGCCCAGAACATGGGTTTTATGCATGCTTTCAACTTCTGCTTTTGCCCTTTGGGAATTCTTCTGTGATTTTATAAAGAAAACCAGTCCAATCTATCTACTGGAGAGTATGAGGACATGTGAAAGAGAACTGAGAATTGAGGTGTCCAGCTGACATCCCCAGGTGAGTGTCGCACCTGGAGAGAAAGGTGTGGGTGGACTCCTGTTGTAGCTGAGCTCAGCCTCAAGCAGGCTCAGGAGCTGAATGCCACTAAGTGAACAGGCTTGGATAAACCCTGCGGAATCACTTTCCAGCCAACCTGCAGAATGATGGGAATTGATGAATTATTCTTTTAAGCTGCTAAGTTGGAACTGATGGTTTGACAGAGTATATATGTGATGCAATGGTTTAAAATATTAATTACATTCAAGGCAATATAAGTATGTTTCTAACTAATGGTATTGGAGAGTTGTTTACTATAATACAGCTTTTTTTTAAAGAGAGGGACGGTGAGAAAGAGAGAAAGTGAGATCAATTTTATTTAGTTTTTCATGTGGGCTTCGTTGCTCTGACACTTCATTGTGTACGTGGTGCTGGGGTTTGAACCCGCATCCCTGTGTATTCCAGGCAAGCACCGTAACCGCTGAGCTACTGCTGCAGCCCCTATAACACAGCCTTTTGATCTAATAAAATTATTTTATACAAAAGCCTGCAACTAAATTGGAGATTGAAGGGGATATATTTACTTTTAGTGATTTCCAAAAATCACATATTTTTTTAACTAGAGGTAACAAAGAAGGCCATTAACTAAATGCATTACTACAAATCTGAGTTGTTACCATTGATTTTATAATATGAGATTTGAAGTCAATAAATAGAAAAAATTTAAATGTCTACATTTTTATAGAAAATTTGATAGTGTATTAACAATAATATAAATCCCCTCTTTTGGAAAGGATAATGTGATACCAGAAATATTTAAGAAGGAATTCAGCTTCTAATTAGAAACTATAGCTCAGTCGCTATGGATCTAAAATCTCTTGCCCCCAAGTTACTGTGTTGAAAATTCCTCTTCTGTGTTGGCAATGAAACTTGTCAAATTGTTTTACTGTAGAGCTTGTCTTTACCCACTTAAATTGTAGACTTTTATATTTTTATTGCTGTCAAAAGTTTGTAAAATACATTTCAGATAATTGTGGAAAATCATAAAACCTGCCTGGGGTGGGAAATAGTAATAGTTCACAAATTATACTTACTGTTAATCAGTTTCAACATAACTGAACTGCAAATGAACTTTTATTTTTTCCTGCTTCAAGCTAGCCCCATGTTCTCCAATACCTGATGGTTTCCTTTCTCTGCAGCAGTAACAAATATAAAAACTCTGACAATCTCAAATGCCTACACACAACCCAGAGCATTATTACTGTGGGAGTAGCAGTTATAAAACATTATCTGTAAATAGACAAGCCCCTGCATGATTCCCAAACACGATGTCTTGTACTGAATTACAACATTAAACCAGTTAACGATGACTCGTGGTTCCACCCGAGAGTAAAGGAGGCTGTTGAAAGGTCACATGGCCCCTTGTTGGAAATTCCAAAAGCACATTTACCATTCTCTGTGCTTGTGATCTCCTTGCAAAGCATTATGTGGAAGTTTTCTTAAAATCAAAAATTTAAAAAAGTAATGTATTCTATAAGTTGGCTACTTTTTTTTAACATCTATTACTGACATTTACTATGTACAATTAGTAATGTATCAAAACTGAATGGTAGTGATTCGATTTCTTTTATCTTCCACTAGTCTATTCATAAGTCTGTGTTTAGGATGTAGAAAGGTAAAAGAAAATTACATAGATGTAAATATTTTTAGGACTTAAACAATAATATAAGATTCTGTGATAGTTCCATCAGAGCTGTGTATTCAAATGTTTTGTGTATCCATTCACATAAGGGGTTTTCCCATGTGATAAAGGATGCTTCAAAGCTGAGCATGGTGGCTCTTGCCTGTGATGTCAAGGACTGAAGCAGAAGTATCACAAGTTTGAGCCCAGCCTCAGCAATTTAGCGAGAACTTCAGCAACTAGGGAGACTCTGACTCAAAATTGTTTTATGAAAGGGGGATCTGGTGGTGTAACTCAGTAGTAAAGCACCCCTGGGTTCAGTCCCCAGTACCCCCAAACACACAAAAGAAAAAGGAGAAGAGGAGAGAGAAAGAGAGACTGATAACTAATAGTTCCGTCTGGTTATTTTTGTGTGTTTAGTTTTCATTAAGAAAGTGTCAATGAAGGTGGTAACAGAAGAGCTCTGTGCCAGAGAAAGTTGCCCTTCTCCTTAAGAACTAGACGAAAGGAGCTCTGGCTTCTCTTCTAGTCGTGTCCTATCTGAATTTCTCACATCTTCCCCATGTTATCTGTAGCTCTGGGAGGCTTATATTTTTAGGGTTATCCTGGCTTTCTAAGCTGCTCTTTCTGGGGCTTTAGTTGACTGTGAAGATGTTTTTACTCACTTGAAACTGCTATGTCTTTCTTAATTGGTCTTACCCCTGATGAAAAATTCCAATTGCTTTCTTTCATGCCCAAAACTCCCCACAAAAACTCTAGTCCAGTTGGGTGTGGTCCTGTAATCCCAGTGACTTGGGAGGCTGAGGCAAGGAAATTGAAAGTTCAAAGCCAGCCTCAGCAACTTAGTGAGACCCTAAGCAAATTTATCGAGGCCCTGTCTCAAAATAAAAAAATGAAAATGGGATGGAGATGTGGCTCAGGGGTTAAGTGTCCCTGGGTTTAATCCCTAGCACCAAAACAAATAAACAAACAAAAGCTCTACTCCAAAAAGGCATTTATATAAAGTTCTGTTTTGAATATATAAGGGATATTCAGAGGCTTTTAAAAGATTTCAGCACAGAGCAAACAACTTCAGGTTATTTACTAGGTATTCTTGTTCTTTTATTAAAACTGAAGTATTAATTTGTTTTTAAAAGGCAGTGTATGCCCTCAGTAACACAGTCAAAACAGGAAAGAGCCCCCCCAAAGAAAAGCTCTTCCTCCCACCCTGGATCCTCCAGTGTCCAGTCCCAACACCCTCCAACACACAAGCTTACTCTTCCTAGTTTACGGTGCATCCTCCCAGAGCTATCCTCTGGCATAAAAGACTTATGTGAGTATATTCTTGTATTTTAAATAAGATCAAAAGAGATTGTCCTGTGG
Source organism: Aplodontia rufa (assembly GCA_004027875.1). Classification (NCBI taxonomy): domain Eukaryota; kingdom Metazoa; phylum Chordata; class Mammalia; order Rodentia; family Aplodontiidae; genus Aplodontia; species Aplodontia rufa. The sequence goes on along the minus strand of PVKS010007181.1, from coordinate 13,478 downwards.
TTTACTTTCTTCCCATTAAATACAGTATCTTCCAAATCACATACAATCATATAGAATTGCTTCTGTGCATGCTATTTATTGTCTGGATATATTTTAATTTGCTTAACTAGATACATTTCATGAACATTTAAGTTGCTGCCAATCTTTTGCTATCACAATGCTGAACTATATATTTTCACATACGCATTTGACACTGAAGTTAGTATAAATGTAGTATGAATTCCTGGAATAGGAGGTAATTGATTTAAGGACATTTAAACAATCTTCATAATTTTTGCTAGGAATTTTGAAATCATATTAATTCTTAACATAGATGAAACCATACTATAATTCAAGTTTGATTCTTGATTTTTTTATTTAACTGATTTTATATTATCCTTTCCCCATGCTATTCAAAGCTCTTTATACACATTTTTCCAGTGGTTGCAAAATAGTGATTTATATAGAGATATCATAAATTAGTTAATTGCTTTTTGGTTGCTAATTTAGTTGTTTGCATCTTTTGCTATTTTAAGATAGCCTGTGAGAAACATCTTTGAGCAGAAATATCTATACTCACGAATGTAGCTTCTAGAATAGGAATTTAGGAGAGGAATTATTGAGTCAGAGGATAAAAACATACTTAAGACTCTTACCTTGATCCTTATTGCCAGATTTCTTTCTGGGAAAGTAGTAACAATTGACATCACTGTCAGCAACGCAGGAGTGAACTCAGCTTCCCATGTCCTCACCCATGGAGTCACTGTATCATAGAAGAAATTTCTTATCTAGTTGCTTTAATTTTAATTTATTTGAGTATTTTAAAAGTTGTAAGTATTTTGGATTACTAATTTTATGGACTTCTTTTGCAAGGAGTGGTGTGGAGGGTGTACAGGCACATTGCAGTTTTCTTATCATATGTTAAAATTGTATGTGCATCATTCTGTGTGTATTAAAGTGAGATATGTGTGTACATGTGTGTAAGTGTACAATGGTGGGAGCAAAGAGTCTCCCTGTTGTAGTGAGATTTTATTGATGGGCAACAGGAAAAGACTAAAATGACCCATATGGAAGTGGTTGAATTGGGAGAGTTCAATATGAACTATTTAGCTTAATGTAGATACAGATGGCTATATACAGGAATATTTATAGATACATTTATGTGCATGTATTTGTATATATATTATATAAAATGTCTTTGCTCTGTCTGCTGAGAGAGCCTATAAGCAATAGTATCCCAGTAGCAACGAGCACACCTATCACCCAGATCATGGTATCTAATATCTATCAGTATAAATAACCAGGGCTCCTTGATGAAATGGCTGATTCTAGGACCCAGGTAGGAAATACACAAGATAATCCTGGATCATCTTTATAGTCCCAAAACGTGAGGAAGTGAACACATCCAAATACAGCCATAGAGATATGTCAAAGGGACACAGGAAGCAACCAGGAAAACTCTCAATAGCCATAGCTGGGAAATGAAGTATTGGACATACTACGAAACTCAAAGCAAAGAATAAATACCCATGAGTGCACATATATGTAGATGAATGATTGAACAACTAAATGGGGGAGAAGAGATAAACCTCCTGTGCAGAATTCTAAATAATTTATGTAGCTTTCTGCCCTGAAGGAAGCAAAACATATTATGTCTCAGTGTGAGTTGCACAAAGGGATATCCCTCCAAAGATTACAATATAAAAAGAGAGGGAGTAAGTTTATAGAGGAAAAAAACCTGGCAGATGATCAAGGTCAACGGTGACAGTGGTGTGTCAAGTTGGTAGTACGCACCCTTGGTTCGAGGTGACGGAAACAGCAATGTCCCTCTGTGGTTATTCTTCCCAACACACAGCCCCCATCCAGCCACGAAACAAACACCAAGCAAATCCCAGCAGTGGTGCATTCCACAAAACCCCTGACCACACTCTCAAAATTATCACAGTCATCAAAAACAAGTTAGGCTTGAAAAATTGTCACCACCAGAAGAGCCTCACGGCACATAGTAAGTAAACATAAGATGGTATCTTGGGATATCTTGAAAAAGAAAAATGACATTAGGTCAAAACTGATGAAATCTGAGTAAGTATGGACTGTAGTTAACAATAATGTATTAATATTGGTTCATTAATTATAACAAATATGTCTAACTAATGTAAGAAATTAATGATAGAGAAAATTTGGTGCCTTTGGGATGATATATGGGAACTTATATTTTCCCGTTCTGCAAATCTGAAACTTCTAAAAATCTTAGAAGTTTAAAATAAAAATTATTCTAAAATTTATATTATAAAGTATTTATGAGATAAAAACAAGGTTAAAAATAAAATGAGCACGTGTCCACTCTCCAGCCTATGATGTTTACCAATAGAGTTGAAGTCCCCTATGTACCCCTCCGCTGTTACACTATCAAGTCCCTTCTTCCAGAGGTAACCACTATTCTGATTTTGGCATTTCTTATGCAGGCATTCGGCATTTATTTTCCCATGATATGTCTATAATGTTATTTTGCATGTTTTATAATTTCACATCAATTGCATCATGTTACATTGCTCTTGTAGATGTTGCATTTAATGTTATGCTTCTGAGGGTCATGTAAGTTTATGTAGCTCTGATTCATTTATTTCCTCTGTTAGCAAGTCTTTTATTATATGAATATACCCAAATCTACCAATCCCTTTGATAGACTGAAAGATGTTCCTTCATCCCATAGTTCAAAGTCCTCCCATTTGTTTTTCATTTGCCAAAGACACTAGAGAGTTCTCACCCACTGCTTCATTCCACATGACAGTCCGTATCTCAGTCTGGCTGCCTAACTCCTTTTCTCTCCATGTCCTTCTTCATCCCTTTCCTCTCTGATTGACCTCTGGAGCTCCCAAGTCTTGTCTGCTTTCTCTGCACAGCTGTTTGACTCGCCAATTCCTTTCCCTCCCACCTGCCTTTACATAGCTGTAAACCATTCAAGACTGCAGCTGAACAAAAAGGCCCTCTTATTTTTAGTACTTCCATTCCAAGAAAAATTACCAAAAAATAATAGTTTAAAAATTGTTCTAGCTAAGCACAGTAGTGCATGCCTGAAATCACATTGACCTTGGAGGCTGAAACAGGACGATCACAAGTTTGAGGTCAGCCTCAGCAAGTGAGTGAGAACCTCAGCAATTTAGTGAGATCCTGTTACAAACTATAAAAATAAAAAGGGATGAGGCTGTAGCCCAGTGGTAAAGTACCCCAGATTCAATCTCCAGCACAAAACCAGAACAAAAAAAAACTTTTTTCTTTTAAAATATGCTTTAAAATACTTGGAGAAATATCTACAGTTCTTTTATGAAAGAATATTCAATGTCCTTGAATGTCTCGAACTATAAGAGAGGGCAGTTCAAATATGATCTTAAGTACAATCTTAAATGGTCTTCAGTAGTCTAAGCAAAATGATTTTTTTTAAGAGAGAGAGAAGGACAGTGAGAGAGAGAGACACACACACAGACAGAATCAATTTTTATTGAGTTTTTCACATGGCTATCGCTGCTCTGACACTTAGTTGTGCACATGGGTGCTGGGATTTGAACCCGTGTACTAGTGCATGCCAGGCAAGCGCCACAACTGCCGAGCTACCGCTCCAGCCCTGAAAAATGAATTTTTAACAAATGAAGTTTCTATAAAGCACATGAAGAGAAAAGAACTTGGGAAGACCCATCTGTATGTCAGGGTCAGTCTGTCCTAAGTGAAAAGAAATTTTATGTAACTCTTAGATCCTCTGAGTGTATCTCTGTTTCCTTTCTTTCAATTTAAATCCATCTATAAGGATAAAAAAATGTGACATCCTTGAGAAATATTAAAGATACAGAGGAGTTAGTTGTTAGATGAAAATTCTATTAAGTAAGCAAAATCAGGGTTTGGAAATCCTTGAAATCCAAGGAAAAAAGATATTTTTGAACACTTAAGTGGTTGCATTCAAAACTGTAGAGAGGGGGCTGAAGTGGTGGCTCAGCGGTTACTGAGCTTGCCCAGCATGTGTAAGTACGTGGGTTCCAACCCCAGCACCACATACACAATTAAGTGTCAGAGCAAAGAAAGCCATGTGAAAAACTTAATAAAAATTGATTCTCTCTCTCACTGTCCTTCTCTCTTAAAAAAAAAAATCTGTAGAGAGTAGTGCCATTGTATTAAGGTACAAAAAAGTTGTAATTTAGATTTATATTGAGAAACTAATAAGATTACATACATTCTGTGCTGTTTCCTTGTAATGTTTTGGGTATGAGGTGTTCCCCAAAAGCTCCTGTGTTAATGCAGAACTATTCAGAGGTGAAATTATTGGGTTGTAAGAGCTGTTACCTAATCGGTCTATCCTACTTTGAATGGATTAACTGGTGGTAACTAGGCAGGATCGTGGCTGGAGGAGGTGGTCACTGAAGGCATGCCCTTGAAGAGCTCTCTTCCCTGAGAGTCCGTCCCCTTTCTGTTTCTTGGCTACTATGAAGTGAGAAGCTCTCCTCCACCAGGCTTTTCCATAATGATGTTCTACCTCACCTCTGGCCAAGAGCAATGGAGTTGGCCCACCATAAGCTGAATCTCTGAAATTATGAGGCAAAATAAACTTTTCCTCCTTTCCTCCTCTAAGTTGTTTCGTATTTTGATCACAGCAATGAAAAGGTGACTAATACATCCCCCAAGTAGGAGGATATTTTTAGTTCTTAAGGAGATAGATTTCTGATCTGCCATTTGCAATGGAACTGCCACCAAGATGCAGATTTTTGTAAAAAACAAAACATATACAGGGAAAATCATCACTCTTGAAGTTGAACCCTTCAATATAATAGGAAAATATAAAGAGCAATATCCAGGATAAGGAAGGAATTCCTCTGGATCTGCAAACACTGGTCTTTGCTGGTGAGCAGCTGGAAGATAGATGCACTTTGACAACAATGCTCTTGTGTTGCGTGCCCATGGTGCCGATCAGAGTCTAGACTGAAACAATAATTTAGGAACAAAGCTAGTAGCAGTGAAAATGGAGGAAAATGGAAAGGACTTTCAGAGCGCACTGTCAACATCACTTATCTAGACTGACTGGATGATAGGCAAGAAGAGGGAGAGGAATCGGGGGATTCAGAGTTGCAGTGTGGGAATCAGGGACCAGCGTGGTGTCATGGTCCAAAATAGAAACACAGGAGTTCAATACCCAGATGGTGACAATGGCACCCATGGGAGCCAGCCCAGGGAGGACTGTAGAGAGACAGGATCTCCAAGTGGAAGGAGGGAGTGATCTGATAGGAGACAGCCACTCAAACAAGATTGAAGAAAAAAGAGAACCAGCACAGGCAATGGGATGTTTGACAAGCGGAGAGCTCCATGATAGGTACCCTAGGGAAAAAGAGGCGATTCCACTGTCAAGTGCAGCTGACTTGATGGTGTTGAGATAGAGCTGTTCTCTGTCTCTCTAGCTGCGGCTCTTTCCCATCCACTCTTTAGTTTCTACAAGGGTTGTGCCAGAATTTCTGCTGTCGTCCTGCCTTAGCAAGACTTGTGAAACACACTGTAGTTCTGTGATGAGGTAAGGCAGCAGCCCAAGGGCACAGTGTACCTAAGAGTGAGACAAGAAGTGGGGAGACAGAAGAGAAGCAAACACCTCAACTCACAGTGGGTTGCAGCCTGCCTATGAAGTGTCTCACTTGCAGGTGCTAAAATCAGGTTCCTCCTCCTCACCTCTGGAGAGGATGGATATTTGACTTGGCTGGTTACATGGCATCTGTCATCTCTGTATCCATCATTCATTTCATCCATACCATGAGACCACACCCATACATTCTTTTTATTTATTTAATTTTTTTAAGATTTTTTTAAGGGGCAGGGGAGAGAGAAAGAGAGTGGGAAAGAGAGAATGAATTTTATTTATTTTTTCATCTGGCCTTTGTTTTTCCAACACTTAGTTGAGTATGTGGTGCTGGGGTTTGAACTCAGGTCCTGGCACATGCCAGGTAAGCACTCCAGCTGCTGAGCCACTGCTCCAGCTCCCTGTACATTATCTTTAATGTCCTTTTGTATAAATCTGCTTTATACATTTTCAGACTCCCTCAATAAAATATTCCTTCTACCAAAATATCTATGTCATGCTTTTATAAATCTGTAAACTTATTGTTTGCTTTGATGAATTGATTTGAGTTGAAATGATTTATGGGGAATGAAGAAGAAATAGATGGCCGTAAGACTCCATGTCATTCATTTATACAGACAGCCATTTACTGAGCATTTGATCAATACCAATCATCAATATGGGTGCCTGGGACACAAAATCCAGTAAGACACAGTTGTTGCCAAGGAATCTTCAGAGAGGGGTGGATATAGTAGTTAAGCTTTGTAGGTTGGCACTGGAAAAAGGTCATCAGGAGACACAGATTGCTAGAAAGTGTTTTCTTTGAAGGATCTACATTTAATAAAGGAACCCAATTTTTGTTATTGTTTAATTTTTTATTTTTGGATAGGTTGATGGTTTTACAGGAGTACAGTCATAACTGGTTTCCATTAGAAACACCATCTCCAACTTAGGTTGAAATTGGTTTATGTCTAGGTTGGACATAAAAATAAGTTAACCAGGGGCTGGAGTGGTGGCTCGGTGGTTACGGCGCTTGCCCGGCATGCGCAAGTACATGGGTTCAAACCCCAGCACCCACGAACACAACTAAGTGTTGGAGCAACAAAAGCCATGTGAAAAATTCAATGAAAATTGGTTCTGTCTCCCTCTCTCTCTCTCTCTCACTGTCCTTCTCTCTTAAAATATAAATTAATTAATTAATTAACCAGGGATTCAGGAAGTGGTAAAAGACAAGAAGTCGTTGCTGGACATACTGAATATGGAGATTCTACCCTTGGTTTGAGTCCTTGTATCTTCTATTCAGAATCTACAATTGCTTAATATGAGTTAAACAGCAACTGCACTTTAATTCTTTTCAGATGCTTTTCTGCACTGGAGTTTCTTTGCCCTTTGGAAAATTAGGCAGATGGGACCAAGACTCTTTAAAATAAAAAGCACAACTTTGTTCCACAGTGCAGAACAGCATGGAAGGCAACATGATAGCTGGCTTTATGCACCACTGACAGGGGGTCTTGCTTGGCCTCCCCTAAGGAGAAGATGACTGGTTTGTGGCCATCACCTCCCTCTCTCCCACCACAACAGCAATTTTACTTTGTAATTCAAATAAGCCTTTCTCGAAAAACAAGTGGAACAGCTTTAAATCTTCTAAGGCAGTTAAGCAAATTTTGCATTTTATGAGCGAGGATAATCCTTTCAACATTTTCAGAAATACGTTTACAAGCCGGCATGCCTGGTCACCAATGGAAGCTGCGTGACAAATGGGGACACAGAGCGTCCTCCAGGCAATCTGCGTGACATACAGTAAATCGTCCCGCTTTGGCAGGCCTGCAAGTGTGGTGAGGAGCACGAGATCAATTCTTCCCCAGCCTCACAAAGGGTCCTTCATTGCTGATGGCTGTTAAACCGGAGGAGAAGCTTAATGAAGTAGATGCTGAAAGCTGACAGGAGTATTGGAAATGAATATAGAGAAAATGAAAATATTATGCACCGGATTGGCAGAACAGAAGACGGAGGGACTATTAGTGGACAGGAAAATAGAGCACGGCTGAGTGTTTTCTCAGGCCAGCTGGTAGCAACAGAATATCTGTGCAAGGATGTAGTAAAATGCAAACCATACATGGGTCGGGGAGTACTTGGAAACCCAAGTTATGCCACAGAAAGCAGTGCACAAATTGGAAGCTGAGGCCTGCCAGCATTCTGAAAAATAAACACACAGCTATGATGAAAGGGAATTTGCACATCTGAGCCGGGGAGAAACGGGACAGCAGAAGGAGGAGTGAAAGATGAACGTGAAGCAGGATCGGAGGCAGAAAACCTATTACCCTCTCCGCTTGTTCTCCTTGTCTGCTAATTCATCGCTTGTTTTGTCTATGGGGGGGCGGTCACCGTATTTGCGCTTTTTTGTGCATTTTCCTTTTGTGAGGGTACACAAACGTGCGTGAAAAATAGCATTACAATTCAAGTGGAAAGTTATTCCAAAATGGGGAAACATCAAGTTTTGCAGTTTTAACTGGTGTTATTAGCAGGCGTATCCCACAGAAATAGCAGAGTGACAGAAGAATAAATACCTTGTGATCAATAAGTAGAAGAAAAACAACAAGGATATTGCTCTTGTGCCTTCTAGGAAAAAAATGTGGCCATTTTACTTATTTATTTAATACCAGGGATTGAACTGAGTAGCACTTAATCACTGAGCCACAACCCAATCCTTTTTATTTTTTATTTTGAGACAGGGCCTCTCTAAGTTGCTTAGGGCCTCACTAAGTTGCTGAGGCTGGCTTTGAACTTGTGATCCTCCTGCCTCGGTCTCCCAAGCCACTGGGATTACAGGCAAGCATCACTATGCTTGGCAAGTTGTGGACATTTGAAAGAATAAAAAATGTAATTGAGAAATGGATATTTTCATCAAGAGAAACTCCGCCTATTCTGTTAAGCTGAGGAAGAATTATTATTTATAGCCCTGTGTCTGCCAAGCATATTGCTGCCATCGCCCATACAAGTTGCATTGAAAACGGAACATAGAGCATTATTAACATTATCCCGAGGTCAGGTCAAGGATAGAAACAGGAGCATGTAACCTCATCTCTAAAGAAATCTGAGGGGAACTGCCACTCACCAGTCATTTGACTGAAATAAATGAACTTCGATGACACTGGAAAATAGAATGAAATGAGAGCTCACACTATTATTAGATTAAATCCCATGCACTAGACTTGTTTAGGATATAGAAGTACATTAGTGGACCTAAATATGGGCTTTGGCATCGGTGAACTCCTTGATTGGCGTAGCAAGGGATAAAATGAAGAGCATGCTGTTCTACCCATAGGACCACTGCTGGGTGGGGAGCTGGTTTATAGGGTGTCCAAGGTGTCTTGCTTGCCTCAACCAGGACCTCAAATAAATAAGCATTTTGTATTGCCCTACCAGCACGGTTCCAGATGGAACTGAACGTTTCTACTGGGAATTTTTTTTCTACCCTGGAAGTATGTTGGGTTTGCATCATGGAGTTTTGCTCTTTCAGTTCTCCAAATGTGAGTCTGAGGAGTTTGGGGTCTCTGCTGGAGGAATGTATTTGCCCTCACCTTCCCTCTGTGACCAGTTTCAAAGATGACGCCAAAGAAGGAGTGGAGAAGATAGCAGAAGGGACAAAGCGGGAGGGGGAGGTGAGCAAAACAAAATGGATTATGAATTTGAAAATTGCCAATTATCTTGTATCATACAGCTCAGAGCCCTGGCACAATGATCAGCCACAATCCAGATTTTTCAGCTTAAATGGCTTTACATTCAAGCAAGCAAATTAACCATAAAATAGGGGGGGGGAAAAAAACAAAATATCCCAAGAAAGAATAAACTGCAGATAATAAGCACCAATCTGGTGTTGAATGCAGCCCAAGATACCAATTGTTTTAAGTCACGACCAAGACAGCTGAGCGCTCATCTCGTGGATGCAGCGCGAGGATGATTGCCTGCCATGAGTATCTTCTCTCACAAATAACAGTTTTTTCGCTCTTAATTTTCTGCTAAATTGGAAGCTAACTGCTTCCCACATTGTCATCGGAACACCTGCAGCTGTGCTGGATTTCTGCGCACCATTTCTTTTAGGTAAAACAGCACTCCGCTTCCTTCAGCGCCTCATTATGCTGAGGTCTTCCTTTCACTGCGCTGCGGCACTAATGATTCAGGCAGGCTGGTCAGTCATTAAGTGACAAGCAAATGATACCGTGTGCAATGTGTGAGTAATCGGTCTGAACAAATGAAATCACAGACTTGCCTTTCCCATCATTCATTTCACAAACAGTAGCAATGTGGTACACAGCAGGTAGCCTGGTTAAAACCAGCCTTGTAAAACAAATTTCCTGCAGCCGGGTGAGGGAGCTGCCACGGGCTGGAGGCTTCAGTTACTGGATTGTGCCCAGCCGAGTTAAGGAAGGTTGGGGTGCAGGGAGGCAAAGAGGGACGAGCTGGGAGGAGAGCCTTGGTACATACATTAGAGTAATTAAGGGTTTCGTGTCTTATTGGTATGTTTTTCATTTGTATGGATCTCAGAAATGACTGTTGGATTAGCAAACCCAAAACATACAGCATACACTTCACTGTGCCTTGACAGGAGGTAGCTGTCAAGAGATTGAAGCAAAGTTCCCAAGTAAATGATCTAAATTTGGGAGTCCTGAAAACGTCATTGTAAATCAGATGGATTGCTAGGAAGCTGGTGATGCAAATCACAGTGATAAAAAGCTTCGTGGCTCTTATTTTCTCAGTAGATCCCCTTTTGATTCAGTAATTATGTTGCAAACAGTGCAAACTGGTGGCTATTAGAAACCTGACTTGTGTGCTAAAGTTTAAAATGCATCTGATTAGCTTGGAGGGAAAAGAGGTAAAGTGAGAAAGGGTGACCTGAAAATTACTGTAGCTCCCAACTTTTCCCTCTGGCCTCTAGCTAGTGGATCTTAGGCCATGCTAGCTGGGACAGGGAGGTGGGGCTGCTTTCCTTCTGGGACCAGGGTCCCTCCAGGTTTTACTTAATACCAACTTTACTATTTGTCTCTTGAGCTTGCAGCCCTAGCTGATTGGAAAACCAACCTTATTTTGGTTTAAAGGGTGTTGAGTCTTTTGCAGCAGTGCTGTGGGGTTGTGGGATGACAAGCTGGAACTCTATGTGTGACATCACCGCTTTTTGTCCCACACTATCAGGGACAACAGAACAGGGTCTCATATCTGGCACTGTTTTTTGTCTGGTCATCCTGATTTTGGCTTCAGCCTTATTCTGGGGCAGCTGGTGTGAGCTTCCACAGAGGGCCTGAGCAGTCAATCAGCTTGACTGGGACCTGCACATTGTGTCCACATTGCTCAGCTAGGAAAGACACGGAGGCAGGGTGTTCATGTGCTTAGCCACTGGCATTGCCCGGCACTGAACTTGCATTCCAACCTTCCTGGCCACTCACCAACCAAACTATTGTTCTCAGCTACCCTGTTCCCTGACACGCTGGGTAACATTCAATGTGTTACATATTGAGCATTCCTAGTCTGAATTCAAAGATTGAAATGCTCCAAAATCTGAAGCTCTTTCAGCACTGACATGATACCACAAGCAGAAAATTCTACATTTGACCTCATATGACAGGTCACAGTCAGTGTATTAAAAACGTTGTGCAGGGGCTGGAGCGGTGGCTCAGCAGTTACAGTGCTTGCCTGGCATATGCAGGGACCCGAGTTCAAACCCCAGCACCACGTATACAATGCAGTGTCAGAGCAACAAAAGCCATGAAAATCTAAATAAAATTGATTCTCTCTCTGAGAGGGACAGTGAGAGAGAATCAGATTTATTTAGCTTTTCTTTCTTTCTCTTTTTTTAAGAGAGAAGGACAGTGTAAAAGAGAGAGAGAATCAATTTTTATTGAGTTTTTCACATGGCTTTCATTGTGCTGACACTTAGTGGTGTACGAGGGTGCTGGGGTTTGAACCCGTGTACTTCCTCATGCTGGGCAAACACTGTAACTGCTGAGCCACCACTCCAGCCCCTTCTCTCTTTTTTTTAAAGATAGAGGGACAGAGAGAGAAATTTTATTTAGTTTTTCTTGTGGACTCCATCGCTCTGACACTTCATTGTGTATGTGGTACTGGGGTTTGAACTCACGTCCTTGCGCATGCCTGGCAATCACCAGAACCACTGAGCCACGGCTCCAGTCCACTGTCCCTCTCTCTTAAAAAAAAAATGTGCAAAATTATCTTCAGGCTGTATGTATAAAATGTATATGAAATATAAACACATTTCATATTTAGACTCAGATCCCTTCCCTGCAATGTCTCATTGTGTACATGAAATATTCCCAAACCCTGCCCCACAAAAAATATCCCAAATCCAGAACATTTCTAGTTCCAAGTATTTTGGGTAAAGAATAGTCAACCTGTATAAAGAGTAAAAGTAAGAATCTTCCTCAATCAAAAAAAACTTGAAAACCATGAACTTCCTCTTAGGTCAGCCCAATATCCTTAGTCTGGGATGCTCTTATGGATTAGCTTGAACCCACTGACTGAAGTTCTCAAAGAAAGACTTCTGACAAGTAGACAGTAAGATGACCATTGCAAACAGGGCTTCCTTACAAAAATACGAAATACCATTCTCACCTCCACTTATGCTCAGCTGGAAGTCTACCAAAATAAGGCAAACTCTAGGCTGTCCTTGACTTGCAAGAAGGGTGTGCAGATTTTTGGAATTTTCAAAAGTATATTATTGGATTGATACATGCATATTATAAATATACAAAGTCAGATAAAATACTCCCTCCTTATGTGTGTTCTTCAGCAGAGGTAAAACCACTGATATGAGTGTGGTGTGCACTATCCCAGAGGTTTTCTATGCTCACACCAACACACACATAGGTGTGATCACACCCCATATCTTCTTCAGCAATTGGCTTTATTCTCTCATTGAGATACAGTAGTCACCTTTCAATGCAGGCATGTGGAGCTAGCACTAACTCCTTTGTTTTTAACATCTATCGAAGACTGTGGCTCATGAATGCATTTTAATTTTTTAAACCAATTTTCTACTGATGTATAATTAGGTTGTTTCCAATTCTTGCTCTACTGAAAATAACACCATAGCGAAACCCTTGCATGTATATCTTCATTTATGTGAGTATAATTATAGGATACATTCCTAAAACCAGAGTTACTGTACAGCTTAATCCTTGTCATTCTGACAGTTGATTGTTTTTCACATTTAATCTTACTAAATTAAAAAAGAGATGAAAAATCTTTTCCTGGTCCAAAAAAAGTCACAATTCTTTTTCTGTAACTTGCTTGCTTGCCTAGTTTGGGGTCAGGCTCATAGTCTATTCCTCACTATTTAAATGATTCTTTGTCAGCATGTCTTCCAAATATTTGTTGCTACTTTTAGCTCTTTTAGAGTGATGTTTGCCCTAATGAAATTGTTGATATTTATGCAATTTCACAACTCCTTTCTGATTACTTTAGGGATTATCATTATGTTTGAAAAGTACTATGAAAATATCATATAACATTATGAAATGTAATATTATGAAAATGCTTTATAGCATTATGAAAATATTCTCTCTTTAGTTTTTTTTTATTTGTTTGTTTTTAGGGAGAGGGACAGTGAGAGAGAGACAGAAAGAGAGAATCAATTTTATTTAGTTTTTCATGTGACTTTCATTGCTCCAACACTTCATTTTGTACATGGTGCTGGGGTTCGAACCTGCATCCTCATGCATACCAGGCAAGGGCCATAACTGCTGAACCACTGCTCCAGGCCCTAGGTTTTATTTTGTTTTGTTTTTGTTTGTTTGTTTTGTTTTAAAGAGAGAGGGACAGTGAGAGAGAAAAAGAGAAAGAATCAATTTTATTTAGTCTTTCATGTGGCCTTCATTGCTCCTAGACTTTGCTGTGTACG
>PVKS010007180.1:0-74310 GCA_004027875.1 Aplodontia rufa | reverse complement strand
ATTTTTAGAGTTATAACGGGAAGGGGAAGGGAGGGATAAGGGAGGGTAATTGGGGGGGGCACTCCTGGGGACAGTTGCAATGTCCAGAATATATACACATCTTATACACATTTTATATTGTCTTGTTAAAATCTTGTAAGGTTGCTCAAAAATAAAAAAATTTTAAAAAAAAACTTGTACAGCCACGCTGGAAAGAAGTGTGGAGACTCCTCAAAAAACTAGAGATGGAACCACCTTACAACCCAGCTATCCCACTCCTGGGTATATTCCCAAAAGAGCTAGATTCAGTATGCTACAGAGACACAGCTACATCAATGTTTATAGTAGCTCAATTTACAATAGCTAAACTATGGAATCAAAGCAAATGTTCCTCACTGGATGAATGGATTCAAAAACTGTGAGATACACACACAGACACACACACACACACACACACACACACACACACACACACAAAGGAATTCTACTGTGCTATTAGAGACATTTGCAGCCGTATGGATGGAAATGGAAAAACTTAGGCTGAGTAAAATATCCCAAACACAGACTTAAGGGCCGAATATTTTGTCTCATATGTGGAATCTAGAGTAAAAACCTAAGACAGGATGAAAGTTAGCTAAGTTTAAGAAATAAACTCACCATAGTTGAAATTTCACATAAGCTAGGGAACCATAACTATGAAGGTGGGGGAGAAGGGATGGAAACAGAGAAGGGAGTGGGGTTATCAATACCACTGGGAACAATCAACTCCCATAAGCCTAACAGGCAGTAAAAGAAACTCAGAAATTTAAAAATTAATATACATGTATATGTTCATTTCCAATTACAGCTTGGGGGTATTACACAGGAGACATGAGATCAGGGAATGGATGAAGCAGGGGAAGATCCTGGACTAGGATCAGCCTTAACTTACTTTGTCAATATCTATGTATGTATGAATATGTAACAATGATTCCTTCCAATATTCATGACTATGTCAAGCAAATTAAAACAATACTAAAATACTAAAAAAAAAAGCTAATAGAATGAATACAAGGCAAGTTTAACAATGTTTTATAAGACAAACTGTGAAAGACAAGCTGAGAAGCTGAGAAAGGAGAATTATTAGTAGTAGATAGACACAGGAATAGTAAGAGGAACCGAATTCTCATAATCCAGTGATCAGGAATGACAACGAATAACTGACCTAGTGAATTGGAATAGAATCCAAGTAAGCATTCTGAAAAACCTCTCCGGATTGTATGTCTGTATCTGTCCAGACAGCTACCATTTTCTCCTAGAAAAAGAGCTTCTTAGAGAAGTCACAATCGGTTATTTTTTTTTTTTTTTTTTTTTTTTTTGGTCATGATGAGTGTACAGGGACAGGGAATGCACTTTATGCTCATAAAAAATATTAAAGGTCTTCCACAAAAACAAAGTGAATACTTTAAGAAGTGATGGACAACCAAAGTCATACTACACTCAGATTCAAAATAGAATGGTGAAAGGCATGAAAATGACAGATTGGACAATGTGATAGTAGCTAGTGTCCATTACTCTGAGGGAAAGGTGCAAGACCTTTGTAGTTGTAGCTGTATGTATTAACGAAGGTGCCTTGCACCTTCCTTCAAATCAGGGATGAATAACTAAAGGAAAACAATTTCCTATTACTCAGGGAGGGAGAAGGGAAATTTGTAAGTTGTTTGAAATGCAGCCAAAACTAATGATAAATGTGCGCTAAATCACAAATGAACAGGCATGTTGTAGATTGCTTCATGTGTAGAGATTTTCTAGGAAATGTTTCCTGAAATCCTCTGCTATGGGAACATCTAGACAGATCAGTAATTGTGCAGTGGATGCAAAGACTGCAGTCCTCAGCTCAACCTCAAGGGTAGGAAGACTACATGAACACTAGTTTAATTTTAGGATATGCAATAGGCTGTGGGCTACTTTAGAGAAGGAGATACATTTTTCTCCTGTATGTATCCCCTCAATCTTCGTGTAAGATTTCTACACTTCACAGTGGATTTACTATTCCCCAAGTATTTTAAAACATGTTTCTTCTACCTCAATTTTTAAATTCAAGTTCAGTTTTATGGTTTTCCCTATAAGTGGTCTTCTGTGTTGTTGCTTTTATTCATCTTCTAAATTTCCATTTATTTTTTAGAAATTCACTTCTCCTGGGGCTGGAGCAGCAGCTCAGCAGTTACAGCACTTGCCTGATATGTGCAAGGACTGGAGTTCAAACCCCAGCACCAAGTACACGACAAAGTCTACATGAAAAACTAAATAAAAATTGATTCTTTCTCACTGTCCCTCTCTTCTTAAAAAATAAAATAAAATAACTTCTGTCACCAAAAAGATATTTAGAATAGTCCTCCTTTAAACATGATCTAAAGGAAGTTCTGTCCTTGCAGGTTTAATTACTCTTAGCTAGTATTCTGTCCTTTTTTAGGCAACAAAGTTCTAAATGTAATCATCAAATGTTTTAAGACCTTACCAAAATGTGGGATGCATTTATACTGTATGCCTGGCTTACTTGGAAACCTGTTAAGCAATAAGATAGAAATCTAGAACAACACGAAACAAGAGACCAACCAAAGACCTCTGTTCTCTCCTTTTCAGGCAACACTCACCACACTCATCAGTTTTCAGCCTTCTGTTGCAAGCACGGTTCCTTTACCCTATCCCCTCCCCAAGACAGGAACTTACCTGGTACTGAGGGGTAGGAACCCAAGGACTCTGATATTCATCCCCAAGTTAATAAATCGATCTTGTTAAATCCAATCATAACTCCAGCTACTAACCTTATTTGACACAGGTCCCTGTCTTCTAATTGCAACATTAAAATGGAAGCAAGCATCTAGCAAATATTGCATATTCCCTTCCTCTGTTTTAATAAATGTTCATTTATTTTCACAGAAAGGGGCATTCTGTTCCTAAATGACTAAAAATTCATAACTGGTTACCTTTTTTTCTTGGTCGTAGTGAGTACAGAGGGGCAAGCAGTATGCTTCAGACTCATAAAAGATAGTAATACAGGTCTTCCAAAACAACAAAGTGGATGCTTTAACAAACGACTGGATCCCTACATTAATTAAGATTCAGTTGTTAGGGGCTGGAGAGGTGGCTTAGCAGTACAGCACTCATCTGGCATGCACAAGGACATGGGTTTGAACCCCAGCACCACATACACAACTGTCAGAAAAACAAAAACCAGATGAAAAAATAAATAATTCTTTTTCTCTCTCTTTAAAACAAAAACAAGACAAAAAAAAATCAGTTGTTAATGACAAAAATTTAAGTGGGCTAATTAGCTGAAGAGGCCTTCTCACTTAACCCTTACTTGGATTAAAAATGACATCTGGACTCATTCTCACACCATGACATCTCTCTCCATTTTTCCACTTTGCTTCTGGTGTGGGCCAGATTTCTTCTTCAGAAAAGCCTCACCATGCAACAGAAAATGTGGCTGGCCACCAACTCAGACTCACATCCTTCCTGCTTAGCAACCACAGGAAAAAATTCTTCTCTCCTAACATCCATTTATCTATCACAAGGAATTAGTATAGGGCATGTGCCCATCCCTGAACCAGACACCTGGGCAGGGGGACAGAGAATCATGTGTCCACAACCCCAATGGGAAGCAGGCAACCGGTTTTGACAAGGTGATAGCTTGACCAATTAGAATGAGGAATAATTGGTTGTCAGACTTGGCAGCCATATGGCTAGTACAGTCACACTTTTTAAAGTGACAGATGCGTTTCTTTTTTCTTTTTTCTTTTTTTGTAAAATATTTTGATTTATTTAGAAACTAAAAATTAATTTTTAAAATAGGCACAAAATCTTTTGAGAAATGAAAAATAAAAGTGAACAAATACAAAAGAGAAAAATACCTTATAGTCCCATATACTTCAGGAAAGAAACTAATATCTTGTTATAAATTTATTACTGATAAATGTTAAATGTTAAATAGCAATCTTAAAAGTCAGTTGGATCATTGGCATTGCTGGTATGTAAAGTAACAACTATGACTAGAAATTTCATAGATATGTGAGCATGTGCTTACCTAAGCGCTGACTTAGAAATACTTATAAAAGGGGCTGGGGCAGTGGGGCTTGGCGGTCATGGTGCTTGCCTGTCATGCTCAAGTACATGGGCTCAAACCCCAGCACCCACGTACACAACTAAGTGTCGGAGCAACAAAAGCCATGTGAAAAACTCAATAGAAATTGATTCTCTGACAGATGCTTTTCTTTTAATATATATATTTTTTCACTAACATTTTTTGTAATAATCATGGAACTGGATTACTTTAAAACCATAAAATGCAGAAAAATCATTCACATTCAGAAAAAGACTAGATTCCCATTTATCACTGTGAAGTAATTCTCAATAAAAGAACATATGCCCCAAGAAACTGACGAGGTAGAGGGAAACAACCCTAGTCATTATCTTCACTCTTTCCTATCAATGTTTCCATCCACAGGGTCAAAGGACACTGAGGGTCTTCTCCTTGAAACTCCAGACGCCAAAGTAAGATGACAAACATTAGAGATGTGCATTTGGAAGGAAAGAAACTGAGTCACTTTCCTTGCTACACTAACTTACTTACTCAACAGGGTATTCTTCACCATCTCAATGTATCAGTGGAAGGAAGGAGGGGAGAGAAAGAAGTACTGGGGATTGAAATGGAGCAAACTATGCTTTGAATATTTATGAATATGTTCAAATGAACCCAACTATTATGTGTAATTATAATGCATTAAAAAAATTTTTTTTGCAAAAAGAACTCAATTTAAGTGTGATTGATACCTGGAAATGATCATGATACTACATGTATAACTAATAATATCCACCCTCAAGAACATGTTATTGGAAATGAGACTGAAATGTTTTTACTACATATTTACTGAATTATAAATATTGAAAAGGGCTACTCTAAAAAGTCACACCTACTAATGGCTACTCTCCAAAGACATACATATCAAACTCTCCCAATTTTCATCTCTCCAGCCATTCATTTCCAACATCCACTGCTAGTTCTTATTCTACCTAACAAAGTATACAGACATTGCTCTACCTTCATTGTAGATCTTCTTGTTCTCCATCAATAGCCTTCTTTGGGTGATATCTCACCTATTCACACTCAATTATCATTTCTCAGTTGCCTACTTACATCTGTATCTCAAGTCCAAACCTCCACTGAGCTTCAAAATGCTATATATACCCTCTAAACATTTCTGTATGACTCCCTCTAGATCCAAAATACTAATATCTCCTTTCTACCCTTCAATCCTAATTTCTCTTCCTCCACTGTTCTTTATCTCAGAACATGATCGCACCATCCAGCTCATTACTTAAGTCCAAAACCCTGCAGTCATCCTTGACACCTCCCTCTCCCTCAGCACCTCTTTTTGCATTTAAACAATCGCAGAAGAGCTCCTAAATGTCTCTCGAACACGTAGTGACATGGCTGTCACGTCTGTATATGTCCGTTAATCCAGCAGTCCCCCAACATCCTACAACCATTCTTGCCATCTCCATTCACCAACCCATTCAAATCCAATTATATCAACCTGTGGCTAAAAACCTTTCAAAGGCTTTGTAGCCCAGGATATCCAAAGGTATGTGTTGAGATTAACTGCATCAGAATTCCATAGAGGAACTAGTTTAAATGTTGACTCTTGAGCTGCACCAAACCCAAAGGATCGAAAGTTCTGGAAGTAGGCCCAAGACACTGAATACTTAATTCCTTAGTAAGGTTTACAGGCCTCCATAACTTACCTCTTGCACTCCCAGGCTAGGACACTTCATTATGTTGTTCCTCAGAGGGCACATTGTGCTTCTCCATGATTCACACTCACAACACCAGTTACCGCTAGTAATACCACTGGTTGAAAACTCACTCCCTGCCCAAATGTGTTCGTTTTCCATTGCTATGACAATATACCTAAGATAAATCAACTTGTAAAGAGGAAAGATTTATTTTGGCTCACAGCTTCAGAGATTGTAGTCCATAGTAGATTGACCCCATTGCTTTGGAAAGGTAGAACATCATGGCAGGGAAAACATGGCAGAGCAAAGATGCTCAACTCATGGCAGTTGAGAAGCAGTAAGAGAGAAAAAGGGACCCAGGTCCCAATATACTCTTCAAGGGCACTCCCACAATGATCTACTTCTTCCAATGGGGCCCCACCTTCTAAAGTTCACCTCAAGAGTGCCATCAGCTGGGGGCCAACCCTTTAATGCAAGCTTTGGAGGGATATTTAACATCCAAACCATAACAGTGAACATAAGCTCTAAAAGGTACCACCACATGCCTGCATGTTTAACATTTATCCCTAATGCCCTGCAGAGAGGACATAAAATCTGGTGTTTAATATTTATTGCCACTCAGAGTACAAGAACTCAATTTTAAGGGCTTTCTCAAAAGAAAGATTGTTTAAACATACCTTTAAAATGCCTTGATTTGTTAATATAGTATACAAACCAAGAAAGAACTCAGATAACCATGAGAGATTATTTAATTAGTGGCCTAAACAAAATGTTTAATTTTCAAAAATCAAAGTAATTTTATTTAGAGACTTGTCTCCAGTCTCCAATGAGAACAAATGAATAGAAAGATGCTTTGGACTACATTGCAGGAGTTTCAGATCATAAGGTTAAGTAAAAAATCCAAATCTTAAAAAAAAAAAAAATCCCAGAGTGAAAAAAGGGAAAAAGGTTCCCCTCGTTTCCTTAGGGCATTTCTTTTAGAAAACCTGTCATTGTAAATTCTTTCTGTCCCTTTGAGATGTATAAAAATCTTTTCAGAAGTTAAATAAACACAAAAATCAAATTGAAATGGATTCAGGACTTAGGAATTAAGGCAGCAACCATACAATTGTTAGAAGAAAAAATAGGATCAATGCTCCTATAGGTGATGGCACCAACTTCCTTCACAAGACTCCGATAGCCCAAGAATTAAAACCAAGAATCAACAAGTGAGATGCCATTAAACTAAAAACCTCTGTACAGCTAAGGAATTAGTTTAGGACACGAAGAGAGAGCCTACAGAACGGGAGAAAATCATGGCCAGCTACTCCTCTGACAGAGGACTAATATCCAGAATTCACAAAGAACTCAAAAACACATTCAACACAACCAATAGATGTACTAAATAAAGTCTAAAGAGAAACTTCTCAAAAGAAAAAATACAAAAGACCAATAAATATGTGAAAAAAAATCTCTGGCAATCAGAGAAATGCAAATCAAAACTACATTAAGATTTCACCTCATTCTAGTCAGAATGGCAAAAATGAAGAATACAAACAACAGATGGTGGAGAGGTTGTGGGGAGAAGGAACACTGTACATTGTTGGTGGGACTGCAGACTAGTACAACCACTCTGGAAAACCAGCATGGAGACTCCTCAAAATATTATAGATGGAACCACCATATGACCCAGCTATCCCACTCCTGGGTATTGTCCCAGAAGAAATAAAATCAGCATATTACAGTGACACAGCTATATCAATGTTTATAGTAGAACAACTCATGATAGCCTACACTGAATGAATGGACCCAAACACTGTGGGGATATATTATAAGTCTCTCTCAAGTATCTAGGAACTTTCTCTTTAAAATGTAAACAACAAGGAATACAAGAGACAGTGCTCTCACTTAAAGTCTCCAAGAGAATTTAACTAAAGTATCTTAGGCTACTTACTGTAACTACCAACCTGTCAAAGATATGAGTTTTATTATTCCCTTGTATAAAAACAAATGTCCACCCTAATTACCAGGTGAATCTAGGATGAACTATGTGCTATAAAAGGTGCTGCCATTTGTCCCCTTAACTGGTGACAGGGGGTCCCAGGTAATACAAACAACTGGCCAGCAGAGATGGCAGGAGTTCCAGTTCCAGGGATACTGATCTGCTTTAGAGGTTTCCCTGAAGAATTTAAGGCTGTAAAAACCTGATGTACTATGCATCATTCTTCGGTAAGAACAACAAAAATGAGGTAAAGATCCTATTCTGAAAAAGGAAATAAAACAAGATGAAACTGCTCAGGAAGGAGGCAAGAAGACTAAATTCACTCTGTATAATCTTATAGAATCCCTATTCGAAGACTGATCTGGGGAAAATAGAATGGGAGAGATCCTGGGTATAAACATGACAGCCTTCACTGTCTAATAACACTTCTTTTTTCAGACACAGAGATGAAAGTGGCAGATTATGGTTCTGCCCATTTTTCTTCGGTCCGCACAGTGTCTAAGAGTGAGGAAAACCTGCTCCAAAATCACAGGCCCAAAGACCTCCATGGCGGAAAGCAGAGATGGGGAGAAGCCGACGAACGGAGACAAAGTTCCAGTTAGGAAGAATGACACTCAGAGAAGCACAGAAGGGTGACTACCTTTAATAATAATTTACTGTATATTTTTACATAGTTAGATGAGAAAATTTAGAATGTTCCCAACATAATGATCAATATTTGAACTGTTAGATATACTAATTACCCTGATTTGATTATCATATACTACATACATGCATCAAAATCACTGTACCCTCAAAATATGTACAAATTCTATATATCAATTAAAAATAAATTATTTTTTAAAAGAACTTCTTGGAAGACTGCACTGGAGCATTTATTTGAAAACAGACTTTTTTTAAAAAAGAAACATAACTTCCCTTTGATTTCCCAAACAAGAAAAGTTAGTTATGATAGGATGACATCATGAACATACATGAGAAGACAAGCAAGTCTTTACTTGCTCCATTTCAAACAACTGTCTACAATAAGGAACAACTCTCATGACTAGGATTAATGGCCTTGTAAAAGTGACCACAGAGCTTGTTCACTCTTCCACCAAATGAAGATATAGCAAGAAGGAATTACCAGAAAGCCAGCCCCGTGAGACACTAAAACTGCACCTTGATCTTAAGACTTCCCAGCCTCCAGAACTGAGTATTAAAGTGCTGTTGTCTACAAGTTACCTGGTCTACAGCATTTTTGTTATAGTAGCCTCAATGGACTAAAACACACCCTCCACCACTCTTTAGAAGGTCCACAACAATTAAGAGTAAAGAGCCCCATCTTTAGGATACAGTTAGATAAAACCAACACACACAACACAGCACTTTGTACAATGCTAATGACATCCTGCTTGAGGGGTAACTGGGGCTGAAATCTAGGTTTTTGTCATCTTCCACACTAATGCATGGGGGTGGAAACTACTTAGTTTGAGGTTACTTCTGCCAGGAGGAAGGGTGTCATTTTGGAATCTGCATAAATTCTGCATGTGCTAGAAGTTGCAACAGGATTAGAAGTAGAATGTTGCTAAACATTGTTATTGGGATTCAAAAGTTATTAAGCCTGTTGATTAATCACTGTTTCTTGGTGTCCCAAAATGTCCAAATAAGGGAGGATTAAAAGAAAGTAACACTAAGACCAAAAAGTGGGAGTGAGCTCTAATTTTAACGAATATGTAAGATAGAATTATTACTTTCGGTGATTGGGGAGATTTGTTTAAAATGTTTTTTATTTTTGCATTTTCTCTATTCAGTCCCTAGGAAACTGTATATATGAAAGTAATATATTAGCTAAAGTCACATGCCCCAGTGATTCACTCAAGATTTTCTACAGACTGATCATTATATAAAGCATTGACTAAGGTCAGCATTATCACTTAACAAGACGTTTAGAGGAGATAAGCCAGGACTCAAGACCAAGCAACATGGATTTAACATCAGTAGCAGCTGTTCTACTGCCTTCAAAAAAAATCTCTTGATCATATTAGAATAAGACAAGGATATGAGGGGTTAGGGATTTAGCTCAGCGCTTGCCTAGCACACTCGAGGCCCTGAGTTTGGTCTTCAGCTCTGAAAAAAAAAAATAAAAAGATGAGGATATGAGGGCTATCTGTGCTTTCTGTTGTTGTTTATAATTAATACTAATTTTCCATTTATTGTGTGATGACAGAAGTCATGAGTTTACACATGGCTAATAAAATCAACTTCTGGGGCTGGAGTGGTGGCTCAACGGTCACGGTGCTTGCCTGGCATGCATGAGTATGTGAGTTCAAACCCCAGCACCACATACACACTGAAGTCTTGGAGCAGCAAAAGCCACATGAAAAACTGAATAAAATTGATTGTCTCTTTCTCTCTCTCTCTCTCTCATTGTCCATCTCTCTTTAAAAGAAAGAAGAAAGAAAGAAAGAAAGAAAGAAAGAAAGAAAGAAAGAAAAAAGAAATCAACTTCTGCAAACACTCCACAAAAGAGATCACAGGCTAATTGGCTCTTGCGCCATGAACTTAAATATTTAAAGAATCAGAAGTTTCTAAATTAAGGTATACTATTAATTGTATTCATATCTTTGTGTTTTACACACTTGGCCTGTAAAAATTTACTAACAAATATGTTGAAACAAGTGAATATTCATATACGAACAGTAAACTTCATTTCATACCTCATACCATAACAAAAATAAACCCAAAATGGATCATAAACTAAGACTCAATCTAAAACTATAAAATTCTAGAAAAAAACAATAGATAAGTTACACTTTTGACTAAGGAAAGACTTCTCAGATATAACACTAAAAATGGGATTCACAGAAGAAAATAAATATATTGGAATTCATCAAAATTACAAAATTCTCTTAGAAATATAAAACAATATTAACAAAATGAAAATACAAGACCAACTGGAAGAAAATACTTACCAATCACGAATCCTGAATATTTTTTTAAAAACTCAAGAGATTATTATGGTTGATATTATTTATCAATTTGACTAGATGCAGCCCACAGGTTT
Source organism: Aplodontia rufa (assembly GCA_004027875.1). NCBI lineage: Eukaryota > Metazoa > Chordata > Mammalia > Rodentia > Aplodontiidae > Aplodontia > Aplodontia rufa. The sequence continues at coordinate 63,529 of PVKS010007180.1, read as the reverse complement.
TATTCAAACACCAGTTTAGATGCTGCTGCGAAGATAATATTTAAATGTGATTAAGATTTAGGCTGGTAGACTTAGAGTAAAGCAAATTACTGTCTGTAATATGGATGGCCCTCATGCATCCAGTCGAATGCATTAAGAAAAAAACAGTGAGGTTCCCCCACAGAAGACTTCAGTCCTGTGATCTGAGACTGCACAAAGTCCTCTCAGGGTTTCCTGCCTACCTGCCTGCCCAGAAGATTTTGGATTTGCCAGCCCCCACAATCACGTAAGATAATTTCTTAAAATAAGTACATACATACACACACACGCACTCTTATAACTCATTTTCTTAAATGAGCAAAGTACGTGAACAGATACCTTACCAGATATATGGGTGGCAAATAAGTAAATGAAATAATAACATCATCTCTCATTTGCATCAGTGAAATGCAAATTAAAACTACAGTGAGTGGAGCTGGAGTGTCGGTGGCTCGACAGTTACAGTTCTTGCCCCTCATGCATGAGTACACGGGTTCAAACCCCAGCACCCACATACATAACTAAGTGTCAGAGCAATGAAAGCCGTGTGAAAAACTCAATCAAAATTGATTCTGTCTCTCTCTCACACACTGTACTTCTCTCTTCAAAAAACAAACGAACCTCAGTGAGTGAGCACTACATACCTATTAAAATGTCTAAAATTCTAAAGACTAACCACACTAAATGGATGGATGATGGCAAAGTTATAGAACAAATAGGACTGTCTTCCACTGGTGACAGAAAGGTGAAGTGAAACAATAGTTTTAGAAAACAGTTTAACAGTGTCTTGAAATCTTAAACATACACTTAAAATATGACCCAGCCATTCAATTCCTAGGTATTTTCCCAAAAGAAACAAAAGTATATATCCAAACAAAGACTTGTTCATGATGTATAACATCTTTATTTGTAACAGTTCCAAACTGGAAACAACACAAAAATTCATCAAAAGGGAGTGGATAAACAAATTGTGGTATATCTATACAATGGAACACTTCTTAGCAATAAAAAGAAACGAACTGTTGAGACTTGCAACCTGGATGACTTACAATGTATGGGAGCAAAGGAAGATACACAAAACAAAAAGCACCTACTATATAATTTCATCACATAAAACTTCAGAAAATACAAAGTCATCTATAGTGACAGAAAGCAGATCAGCGTGGTTGACCAGGAAGGGCAGGAGGCTTAGGAGAAGGAGATGTTATAACTAGGTATGAGGACTCTTCAGGGGATGTGGCCATATTATCTTGACTGTGGCAATGATTTCACAGGCATGGACATATCATAATTTATTATTTCTACACTTGAAGTTAGTTCAATTTATTTTATGTTGGTTACACTTCATTAAGACTGTTTTTAAAAACTACTATTGTATTTCAACTGTCCTTTACATATCTAACAATTTGCTTTATATATTATTTATATTATTTCATGTATAAAGTTTCATAACTAAAATATTTCCATTGTCAACTACATATTTCTAATAAAAAGAATTAATCTCTGTAAATCATTTTAGTTTCAATTGTACTTAAGCTAGATTTAATGCAATAGCTCATTTTTAATACCTATGTTAATGTAATAGCATACTGTTGTCCTTTATCCTGCCCTCTCCCTTAGATACATGACTTTGGGCAAGTCACATTCCTCACCTGAAACATGAGCAGCTTTCATAGGGCTGCTCTGAAGGTTAAATGCGTTAATAATTTGTTAAATATTTAAAACAAGGTTTCACAATCTTGGCACCATTTACATTTTGGACTTGAAAACTTTCTGTTATAGGGGCTTATCCTGTGCATCCTAGAATGCTTGGCAGAATTCTTGTTCTCTAATCCACTTAAGACACTAGCAGCAGCTGCCTTCCCAGTTGTACAAACTAAAAAATGTCTACAGACATATTAAAATATCCCTTGACTAGAAAATAATAAAGACTATGCAAGCATCTGTTAAATAATCTGTGGCTATGGTTATATGGCTCTTCCTCCTTTCTAGAATCACTGGTGTCTGCACCAGGTAAAAGCCTAGCACAATCAGCATGAAGTCCCACTAGACCTGCCATACTTATCTTTGGGCTTCCAAGATCAACTGCTTCAAGTGCTGGTGATTCGGAGCACAAGTGCTCACTTTTCTGTCCCACAGCTCACCCTTACCTCCAGCTCTCATCCCTGTAAATGAAGAGACTGTCTATGTTCTCCCATAATTTCCTCTACGTAGTTTTTGGGACTCTGATAATTTTTTTTTAAAAGCAATAGTGCAGGCCAATTCTAAAGTCATTATCATAATCCAGGCTCCTCAGACATCATAGTTAGTAGGCGGTCTCCAGTATTACAGTGTATGGATGGCCTTCTTTATTTCCAGGGCCCATCTAGTATTTGTCCTACTTTGGGATCATCTTAAGCAGTTTTGGGACGTTGGAGGTCTATATAGTCTTACATATTTCCCAGACCTCTACTTACATATTTTTAGAATTAGAACAGATCTTCTTCTTAAACATAGTTTTCTTCTCCAAAAAGAAAAGATTTAGCTTTTCTCAGTTAAAATGTGAAACAGATTAGATTTTAGAACAAAAACAATGTTCTTAGAAACTCTTGGTAGGAATTAAAACATATAAAACCCCAAAATCCTGCAATTTCTTTTATATCAAAATAATAACAATTTATAGATTAGTAAGTTAAATTTCTGAAGCTCTGATCTTTGACAAATAACAAATGTTATGCTTTTACTATTGATAGCTGTTTTCTCTTGGATTTCTTCATAAAGTATGTGCGGTATCTTGAAGTCACTTGAGAGAGATTTTTCACAAGGAACCAGAGGTTGTATTTTCTTGACATGCTTAAATTCGGGATCACTATTGCATTATACAGATTATATTTCAGAGTTTTCTACTACTCTGAAGTAGCTTGAATAGACGTGATATTCATTCACTTACGAAAAAGGCGAGGATCAGAGCTCCTATACTTCAACCTCCAACTCAATTCTGCCATCTGGGCTACATCACTGCCAAATGATCTTCTCCCTGTAATAAAAGAAGACTAAACTGCTCTACATGAAATAAGAAGACAGCAAAGGATAATTGCTCCTGAAGAGGAGTAAGAAAAGAAGTAAAAGAAAGTTAAAATTAAAAAGCAAATACTAAATTAGAGGTCTGAAACAAGAAATGATACTGGCCTAAATATACAAATTGCTTCTGCAATAGAAAATCAGTAAAGGACATAAAAATTCACATAGGGTGACAATCAGACATATCTGTATAAAAAAGTTGAACTTTGTAAGTAAAGTAATAAATATGGTTGAATATGTGAGAATATATGTTTATGTATGTGCATTCTTTCAAATTGCCAAAAATTGTTTAATATTTTCCAATACTGCTCATCAAAGGACAGGAGAATGTGCACTCCTGTACCCTGCAACTGGTGGTAAAAATCATAGTCTACTCTTGTGATCATTACAATTATAGTACTAAGAAACAGGCTATCAAAAATAGAGACACTAAAATCAAGATTATAATAGGGAAAGAGCAACCAAAATAGAGTGTTTCAAATTGCAATACCAAAATTATTTTTACTGCAGGAATTTGTCTATTCATATGAGTACATTTTGTTGTTTCAAGCGGCAAATAACAAATTCATTCAATAACTGTCATAAAATTTACCCTGCTAGAGACAATGTTTTGGGAATCTAATGCAACACTATTATTAAAAAAGAGAAAAAAAATGATTGAACAATTCTATATACCTAAAATAACACTTATTTTAAGGAGAAAAATGAGGGAAATCTCTAAGCCTCCAAGCTAAACAAAGCACTATGTGAAAAATTTACGGGATGCACCTATCACTATATTTAGAGAGAAATATATTGATATTAATGTAATAATAAATAATGAATAATAAACATTAAACATTTTTCTATACTTCATGTGTCTGTTAAGGTTGTCTCACATAGTATTTTAACATTCTATTGTACTTTTATTGAAAAATATAATATATACTTATGTAAATAAAACATAGCTATAAGGAATAAAACAAACACTGAAGTAAACACACTTAGTATAAAGAAAATACTGCCAAAAACTTAGGAAGCTCCTGTGCAGCTCTCTTCCAATCACATCCTCTCCCTCTCCCCCAGGAATGACCCACTTTTCTCAGTACGATCCCCTTAGTTGTTCCACTTATACATACACTGCTTAGTTTTATCTGTTCTCTTAGATTTATTCATGTTGTACATATTCTTTTATAACCTACTTTGCTCAACACTGTCTAAAGAAATTATCTATGTTGCTATCGATAGCTATAGATCTTGGTTTCACTAGTGTCGTAGAAACACACCAATTTTATCATTTTCTCCATCAGGGAGTTGCATGGCTTTGCTAAATTTATACCCACATATTTCATGTTTTTCTGTTATTGTCAATGGTATATTTCTAAATTTTCATTTTCTAACCAATATTTTCAGGCACATTAAAATGCAACTTATTTTTGTATACTGGCTTTTGTATCTGGCCAACTTGCTAAATTCTTATTTCTACCCTAACTCTCATTATTAAGAATGTCTCAGGACTGGAGCGGTGGCATGTGCAAGTATGCGAATTCAACCCCAGCACTACAAACCCAATGAAGTCTCGGAGCAAAGACAGCCACATGAAAAACTAAATAAAATTGTTTCTTTCTCTCTCACTGTCCCTCTCTCTTTAAAAAAAAAAAAAAAATGAATGATGTCTAATTGCTGTTTTGTAGTAGTGTTGTCTGTTGATTCTCTTGGCCAGGCTAAATAAATTGCCTTGTATTCCTGATTTTTTTTTCTCTTATCAAGAATGAATTTTTACTTCTACCAAATGCTTTTTTCTACACCTGTTAAGATGATCACACAATTTTGCCCTCTGTTAATATACTAAATTATCTGATATTTTAATTTTATTGATCTCATAATCCTTGTTCACAGCACTCTAATCATTGCTTCATAATAAGCCATGTTTTTTAAAAATAATAATAAACACTAAAACCAAGAAAGTAGAAAACTGACATTATTGTATTCCTGTGATTTTCCTCCATCCTAGCCTTTACTACCTTCACCCAGAATATTTGCTGAGTCTTATGACAATTCCTGACACATCTCTTAAAAGGGACAGTCACACACACATACACAGTCTGTCCCTCCCTCTCTCTCTCTCTCCTTCTCTTCCCCCTCTATCTTCTCCCCCACCTCCCAGGAGTACATTCCTTAGTTTCGGTTGCTCTATTTTTAAGAATTAAGAACATTTAGCCTTTAGGAACATAATTATTCCATTCAACATTATATAGCAAAATTTTAGCATATAGATAATCTTGATAGCTATACAATATTCATTTGAAAATATACTTTATCCATTCCCTTGCCCATAAGCATCAGGATTACTTCAAAGTTTTTCCTCTAACAAATGTTGCTATGAATTTTTGTGCATGTCTCCTAGTATATAGTTGTCAGTTTCTCTTGACCCTTGAAATGGAAGTGTTTGGCAGACAAGTACAGAAATGTTTTACTATTAATGCAAAATGTTTCATAAAATGGCTATACCAATGTACATTCTTGCCAACAAATCCTAAGTGATGCTACTGATCCACATCCTCTCCAATACTTGGTACTGTCAGACTTTTCATTTCTTTGCCATTGGATAGGTATAAAATGGTTATCACACTGTATATGTGGCTTGATACTATATGTTGTTCATATTATCTTTTCCTTGTTTGCCTCATCTTGAATCTTTTCATTCCTAACACTTGCTCTTTGTGTCTTCTTTCTTCTTGAACCTTCTTACCAAAGTAGGTCATTCCCTTTGGCTTATATTTCATTGATTTTTGCTCAAAGCTTTGTTACCTCTTCATTTCTCCCTTACATATGGATTTATGGCTGTAACTGTCATCTTAAGGATTACTTAGCTGCACCCTAAAGTTCTTCTCGGTGTTGTTTCCATGATCTTCAGTTTCAAATACATTCTACATTTTTCAGTGACCTAAGTTATTTGGAACTACATGATATTGTTCAAGTTTCTTCTTAAATACTGATTTATAATTTGACTACATTATTCTCAGAAAACATTCTCTGAATGATTCCAAACTTTTGGTTCTTAACTCTTCATTATGTGATTTAAAAAGTTTGTCCTGAAGTGGGTAAAGATAGCATTCTATATGCAGGTTAAGATAAGTTGTTAGAGGGGCTGGGCTCATAGTACTTGTTTAGCAGGCATGAGGCACTGGGTTCCATCCTCAGCACCACATAAAAATAGATAAATAAACCAAATTATTATGTCCATTTTCAATTAATTTTTTTAATTTTAAAAAAGGTCATTAGAAGGAAATTCATGGTATCAGAAAATAAGAAAAGTTGAGAAATAAGCACAACTGAGGCATACGTGAGAATGCAGCAGTACCACTGTCCTGCAGGGATACATTCTAATACCTTCCAAACACCTGAAACCACAGAGAGTATGGAACCCTACATTTTTTTTCCTATATGTACACACTTTTACTTCAATTTATGAATTAGATGCAGTAAGAGGTAAGAGATTAACAATAGCATAAGAGCAATTATAATAATATGTTGTAAAAAAATAAGTTACGTGGGACCTGGATTGTAGTTTAGTGGCAGAGCACTTACCTAGCACGTGTGAGGTACTGGGTTCAATCCTCAGCACTGCGTAAAAATAACTAAAGGTGTTTTAAAACATAGTTATGTGGGTGTCGTGTGGTCTCTTTCTCAACATATCTTATTACACTGTACTCTTTTTTTTTCGTATTGGTGATTAAACCCAGAGGTGCTTCACAACTGAGCCACAACCCCAGCCCTTTTTATATTTTATTTGAAACAGAGTATTGCTAAGTTGCCTAGGGTCTCACTCAGTTACTGAGGCTGGCATTGAACTTGTGATCCTCCTCCCTCAGGCTCCTAGTACCTGGGATTACTGGTGTGCACCACTGTGCCCAGCCTACCCTTTCTTTTTGTTGATTGAGAACAAACTGAAACCATGGAAAGCAAAACAACTGATGGGGCCAGGATAATGAGTTAGCTTTTGCATCACTGACCAAAATACCTGAGAAGAAGACCTTAAAGCTTAACGGGAGCTCATGGTTTCAGAGATCGAAGTCCATAAACAGCCAGTTCTATTGCTCTGGGCCCAGCAAAAAAGAGCTGCTCAGCTCAAGGTAGGATCACAGGAAGCTGAGAAGAAAAAGGGGATAGGGCCATAAGGAAGATGCACCCTTCCAGGGCATGCCCCCAGGGACCTATCTCCTCCAGTCATGCCCAACCTGCCTATTGTTATCAACCAATCAGTCCATTCTCACTAGAATAGACTGATCAGGTCACAGCCCTCGTAATCTAATCATTTACCTCTGAATATTTCTGCATTAGCAGAAGCTTCTGGAGAACACCTCATACCCAAACCATGACATTCCACTCCTGGCCCTAAAGGCTTATATCCAAAATGCACTAACTTCATTGCCAAAAGTTTCACAGTCTTAAAAGTTATAGCATTACCCACAAGTCCGGTTCCAAGTCCAAAGTCTCCTCTAAGACTCAAGGAAAACTCTGGGCTGGGAACCTCGGTAAAAATTAAAAACAAGTTATATATATCCAAAAATATAGTGGCAAAGAATGAACATTCTCATTCCAAAAGAAGGGAATAGAGGCATAAGAAGAACGGACAGGGTCAAAGCAAGACCAAAGCCCAGCCAGGCAAACAGATCCAGTAACTCCACACACAGCATATAGCTGAGATGTTACTTCCAAAAACCTTGGGCAGCCCCAACCCTCTGGTCTTCTTTTGCATTACACATGGGCTATCTTTCAGCCTGACTCTCCCCATAGCCAGCAGTTAGTCCACATTCCTGACGTCTCTTAATTCCGGGATCTCCATTCCAGCCTTGACTTCACCTTCACAGCTTCAGGCATTACCCTCTCAGGGGCTATCTGCAGAAACTCTGACTCTGCTGCACTTTGCTGGTCTCCCAGGCCTTCCTTTGAAATCTCAGCAGAAGCCTCCATGACCCTCTAACTCCAGCAGCCTGCATTCCTATAACCAGCACTATGGAGATGATGCCAAGAGCTTACACAATGCCTGGGCCCCCTGGAATCACGGCTGTGAAGAACTCTGAGTACATGTACAGCTCAGCACAGTGAAACAACTTCTAGGCCTCACTGATAGCACAGGGCTAAATGCTTCCAGCAATATCCATGCCACTGACTGAATGCTGTCCTGCCTTGAAATTTGACCCACCAAATTAGTCAATCACTTTTAAATTTGATCTTAAAGTTTGATGACATAGAAAATACATAGCCAAGCTCTTAGCCAGAATATAGCACAAGTGGCTTCTAGTCCAATTTCCAATAGTCATTTCCCTCCGTAATCTCACACAGTTCACATTTCCTTCAACATTCTGATTTTTGAGCTCCCACCAGAATCACCCATTATGCTCCATTTACAACATTCTAAAGCCTTTCCAGTTTTCATCTCTAAACTTTTCAAAATTCCCTCCACAAATCAGCTCCAAAGGCTTCCGAACCACATGGGCTGGTTAGACACAACAATGACTCCACTTCTCTGTACCAATTTGTCTTGGTCAGCTTTTTCAATGCTGTGATCAAAATATCTGGCAAGAACAACTTAGAGGAGGAAAATTTTATTTAGGGCTCAGTTTCAGGTCTCAATCCAGAGATTGCCAACTCCACTGCTCTGGGCCCAAGGTGAAGAAGCACTTCATGGGGCAAAGGACCAGCAGAGGGAAGTCTGTCAGCATATGGTGGCCAAGATAGAAAAGAAAGGAGAGGGAAAGGCGGGAGAGGGCAGGGAGAAGAGATGGCAGAGAGAAAAAATGGGAGAATCCTATGGGAAAACACTAAGTCCATTCTTTACCCCACATTTTCTCCAAATGCGGACCTTCAGAATTATTTAAAAAATCAAAACATGAAAATAATTAAAATATAAACTAATAAAAGCAGGAAAGTATCGCCATGGTCTCGAAGTAGAAAACTATTTCTTATGCAATATTCTACAAGAACAAATCTTAAGGAGGAAAATGATGGACTTTACCAGAGCAACATTAAAAATCCATGATTAAAGGTCATTATACCCAAAAATCAAAGAGATAGAAGATCTGGAGTAAATAACTAAGATGAAAATCGTTCAGAAAAACTGAGAAAAGTCCACAGACAAATGGACAAAGATATGAATAAATAATTTACAAAAGAATATATCCAAACTGCAATACATATGAAGACACACTCAAGCTCACTGGTATAGAGAAATGCAAATAAAAGAAATAGATATAAAAATGGCAAAAAATATATATTCATACAATTCCAAGTCCTGCCAAAGATTCAGGAAATAGTATTTCTGGTTAAAATTAAAGTGTCCCAGCCATTAGGGTGAAAATGTGCATTTCCAGACATTAAATACAGGAATGTTCAATGACCCAGAAATTTTACTCCCAGCTCTATACTACAAAGAAACCCTTGCACAGGACTATACAGGTACAAGCATAAAGAAGTTCACAGCAGGGCTGGAGCGGTGGCTCAGCAGTTTCTGCGCTTGACTGGCAAGCACAAGGACCTGGGTTCAAACCCCAGCACTAAGTGTTGGAGCAACGAAGGCCATGTGAAAAACTCAATAAAGTTATTTCTGTCTCTGTCTCTCTCACTGTCCCTCTCTTTAAAAAAAAAAAAAAAAGAAGAAGAAGAAGAAGAAGAAGTTCACAGCAGTGTTGAATGTGGGACCAATCAGTAAAATGGAGAAAGAAATATTTTAGGGCTACAGCAGTGGCTCAGTGGCAACAGAACTTGGCTAACGTGTGTGAGGATCCAAGATTCAAACCCTAGCACCACATATACACAAATTGTCTGAGCAATGAAAACCACATGAAAAACTAAATAAAATTGATTATTTCTCTCATTGTCCCTCTCTCTCTCAAAAAGGAAAAAAAAAAACCACAGGTATCAAGTTTAAAAGTATACATGCAGAATATGTGCCTAGATCAGGGCATGTGTAGAAAGTCTGAAATGATGGACTATAAGTTATAATGTGTGTTATCTACACTTCAATCAGAAATAGAAAATCTCCAAATGCTAGAAACATTATTTTTCCCTTATATATTCTTTATTAATATTACAACGCTGTAACTAGGTGGTTTGTAAAACATAGGGTATGTTTTTTAAAGATTTGCTTTTGTAAATAAAGCCTTCAGAAAGGCTTTCCTACAGAGAATGTACATAACACAAGATGAGGGCCAGGCACAGTGGCGAACACTAGCCAGGCTCAGCAACTTAGCAAGAGCCTGTTTCAAAAAAAAGGACTGGGAATATGGCTCAGTGGCTAAGCGCCACTGGGTTCAATCCCCAATGCCAAAAAAAGTAATAACATAAAAAAAGAACGGATTCAAAATGACAGGGAGGGGTTGGATATTTAGCTCACTTGCCTAGCACACCCAAGACCCTGGGTTCAGTCCTCAGCCCTGAAGAAAAAAAAAAACAAAATGACAGGGAATGAGGGGTTGAAAATGGAAGAGCAGAGGGAAAATATAATGATTTAAATGAATAAAACAGAAGTTTTGCACTGGCCAATGATAATGCACCATGAATAAACTAAGGAGTATAAATAATCCAATTCAGTGAATGTAGGAACCAAAAGGGAAAGAAAAAAATATTTCACAAAACCTAAGGAAAAACAAACCCCATACGCCTTTAAATACTCATCAACTTCTTACTGTTGGCCTTGACCTAGCAATTTTCCTTAAAGTATAAGTTATAACAAGTATCTCTTCCACAAGTAAAAGAACAGCAACAATAAAAGGTAGCCAGCCATTCAAGTAGTTACATTCATTTATTCCTGACAGATGCTTTTCCATTAACTCTGTTATATTCCAAATGCACTTACTTTAGAAAAAACGCAAACTGGTTCACTCTACATTTCCTAATTCATTCATCATGTTATATTCCTTGCTTTATGAAAACCATGTGTACCATGAATAGGACCAGAACTCCAGATTTCTGGGTCATCTTTATTTTTTTCTTTTTTCTTCAAAGATAGAGGGAGAGAGTGAGAAAGAGAGAATCAATTTATTTAGCTTTTCATCTGGGCTTCGTTTCTCCAACACTTAGTTGTATATGTAGTGCTGGAGTTTGAACCTGGGTCCTTGTGCATGCCAGTCAAGCACGTGAACCGCTAAGCTCCAGCCCCTACCTTTTATTTTAATAACTGCTTAAATCAAGCCTTTCCTTGTGCTGCAAGAGTGTTTAAGGATTCTGGCTTATGGCTGGGTTACCAATTGCCATCGTAAGAGTCATGACTGCTTTTCTCCTATGGTTGCTGAGAACCATTGACCAGTTTATTACAACTTTCCACATTCCTCATCTCTTGATTTTGCTTTGCTAATTAATGCTGATGGTAAGACAATAGGCATTTACCTAATTTTTTAATGTCATTAAAGACAACGACTAGAAAGAAACCCTAAAAACTAATTAGTCATCACACTTCCTACAGGTTATTAGCCAAAAGGGCTCCTTTGGCCATCTTTTTCCTTATATTTTCTTGAAATATCTATTCAGATTTAAGTCCTTTCTTTCAGTATCTACTGTTTACCAGCTCCAAGGAGAAACACACACACACACACACACACACACACACACACACACACATCTAATATTAAAATACCTCTCTGGAAACCCCAATGTAAATTGATCAGCATTCTAAATTACACATCAGTCCTTATGTGTTTGACTGGAGTAAGTTCCTCCCCAAGGATTAGTCTACTGTTGATACACTAATAAAACCAAATTCTGGACCTATAACTTGGCACCCAACTGAAGTGCTGCAGGAGATGACTGAGCTGAACAGTTAGTTGGCCCATCATCCCCAGTAATATCCATTCCTTACTCACTATCACCTTCTTTTTAGGAGTTTGCAGTAAGGACGTGCCAGAATTAAACTGTAAAAATCCTATGCTTGCTCATTCATTCATTCATTCATTCATTCAGCAAATACTTCCTAGGGTGCTATTACATAGAGCCTACACAACCCCATTCTCCTTTAGTTCATTACACTTCATCAAAGTGGACTTTCTGACAGTTCCCAGAACAGACCAAGTTCTTTGCTATCTGAAGATCACAGTTTTGTGTCTCTTACAGCCTCCTTGCATCTTTTTAGATTAAACTAAAGTCACTACATCAAAGCAATCTGCACTACCCATCTTGTTTGGAAGTAGCCTTTCCTTCTTCACAGTCCAACACCTCTTGTTTCTTTACCTAAGTATTATCAAACTAAAATATAAACTCCCATGAAGGTAGGAATGTGTTTATGTCCTTGTGAGAGCCTCAATTTTTAGAATAATCAGATGAAAATTTTCAATGTGAATTGTGAAACAATTCTTGTGCATAAATTTTCTGTCTCCAGAAACGTGAATGTGTGTGATCGCATTTAAGTAATTTAAGCTATGTATTTTCAAAGGAGAAATTTCTGAAGAACAGCTCCTCCTCCCATGTAACTCTAAAACTATTTTAATCAATGGTCACAAAAACCCCATTTCCGCTCAGAAAAGTATTTGTCAGGCTTCTGTAAAAAAAATTAGTATTAACCACAGAAAGACTTATCTACATTTAAAACTACATTAGATTTAGGATATAATCAAATGAAATTATTTTAAAATTTTGCAGGTAATATCTGAAACTCTAAAATGTTTAAAATTCAAACCCCCCTCTCTCCATCCTTCAACAGAAAGCCAACATTTGAACACGGCTAAAGGTCATAATTAATTTCAGAATGTAAAAACTGTAGAAACAAAGGTTAAATAAGGAATCTGCAGCATTCCTAGAATCACTTGGAATGATATATAAGGTCAACAGTAGAGTAGAAGATAAGCATTTTCATTTGATACACTGATCATTAACACCTAAATTTATCTTAAGTAGATTACAATGAGAATATTTTCCACATATGTTCATTAATAATATGCAAAAGATATTATATAGGTAGTATAGCAGGTAGCTTCTCTCTTTTCTGTTGCTGCAGAAGAATATTTGGGGTAGAAGACCCAAGCATAAATACACCAGTTATTCCCAACTCCAACCAAAGGACAGATAGATGCCCAAGATGAAGTATGTGTTTTTTAATCAAATTAATGTATGATGAATAATATAAGGACACAATTGGATTTTTCAAAAAACCAAATACAACTGATTTAAAGCACCTGTCCTTTATCATGTTTTAAAATGTCTCTTATGAAATGATGGTGATATCAGATGATATTTTAAACATCCTCTTTGGCAAAATAAAAGTTGGCAATATTTAAAGTGAACCCAAATGATGCAGAATCTTTACTACTGCTAAAACCCACAGCTGTGAAAATCAAACACTGAAGACCTGAAGGGAACAGGTTTTCTAGGAAGGGCTAGTCCTAGGGCATAGAATGCCAAACCCCACATTTCTAGAACCTTGTATTTCAAAACCACCAGTGGGACAGTAGCAACCTTGACTCCTGATCAATTTAGAGAGGGCTAAGATTCTTTGTCAGGGTCCTTAGTTGTGCTACTTTTCAATTCTGAAATTATTTCTGCTAGGTGTTAATTATACACATGAATGATTAGGCTATCACATTAACTATTCCATACAAGTTTTAAAAGAGAATACGGCAGAATGACGAAATGGGTTACCTTAGAATCTCTAGGGCGATAAAGAGAATGAGCAGGAGAAATCAATTAATTGAACAAAAAGCACAGCCAATACTAGTGAAAGTATAAACTGGTATACAGTCTCTAATTTAACAATTAATACTATTGCTAAATATAAACTGTAAGCTGGTTAAGTGGAACTCAAAATGGAAATTTTTTTTCCGCAACTACTAGGGCTATCAACCTAGGCTATCCAGGAAGTATAACGGAGAATTCAGAAGCATCTCCCTTCTCCATCTCAGGTAGTTCAATTGGAGGTCAGGAGATTGGATGCTCCAAAAGGACATTATTTTGTTCAATTTCATTTTTCTGGAAACAAAACCAACAATTCCTTATACCACCCTGATGCTGACATAAAAGAATGCATCTCCCTAAATTGTGCATTTCCTGCTATTCCAAATTGGGAAACAAAAGGAAGTTTACTTTTCCTAAGGACACAAGGAAGGTCCCAGAGTTCAGCTTCTCTAAGTTGTTACCAACTTCGTAACACTTCTCCTAAAACAGAATCTTTCAGACAAGTAAGTTGTGGCAAATTATGAATCTTCTGTGTAAGTGCATATGTGTGGTAAAATAGACATAACATGAAGTTCGTCATTTTTAGCATGCAGATCAGTGGCATGAAGTATATTTGCAAATGTACTTGCACAACCCAAAACACGCATCTTATCCTGGATTCCCAAGAACTCCACAGACTGTTGATGGTATATGTTCTCATCTGCACAAGAACATTACTTTGACTCTATACTCCTCAACCCTCCCATTTTTTAGGGCTTGTTCCATTTTAGATACCCTTACTTTCTATATCCAAGATTACCAGTGGTATATACCCCAGGTCCAAAAATAAACTGATTAAATTATCCTGAAGGCCAAGTCTTAGGACCTGTGCATTCATCTTGACATTTCAATTGTGAAAGCAACTGTTACATCTGCCTGCTTTCCAACAGAATAAAGACTTATAGGCCCTTCTTTTTACAAGGATTTTGAAGCTACAATATTCCTGTACTCAATAGAAAATGCTCAACTAGAGAGGTTCTCCTCATTTACATTATTAGCATGGCTCTCTATGCATTTATAATGACCCACAGAAAAATAAAAAGGATTTGTTCACACAACTAAAATACAAATTTCACAATAGATATATAGCATATGTCAATAGGCACATGGCATAATTGTTTTTGCCCTCATCAACAGATAATGGAATAATTTTTGCCCTCATCAATCTGCTTACATGTGGTTTATTAAAGAAACAACCAATTTTCTACCGTCCCTGCTGCTTGTTAATTCTTCAGAATGTTAGGGCATTTGAGTGAACCTAGAACATTTGAGTATTACCATGAGGCAAAAACTGCACTTAAATATTATGACTAGCTATTATTTTTCCTATGAGGTTTGCACATAGCCAATTCTGCCAAACACCAATCTCCCCATGAATTTTTCAGCTGTTTTTTCTAACAAAGAAACATATTGTTTTATATATAAGAAAACACAGGCATTTCAGGTTTTATTCTTCTCTCTTACGGCTAAACTGCTGAAAAAGGGTATCTTAAAAAGGCCGGGGGGCTGGAGTAGTGGCTCAGCAGTTCTGGTGCTTGCCTGGCATGCGCCAGTGAGTTCAAACCCCAGCACCACATACACAACAAAGTGTTGGAGCAACAAAGACCACATGGAAAACTAAATAAAACTGATTCTCTCTGTCCCTCTCTCTTAAAAAAAAAAAAAAAGGCCAGGTTGGGGGTCTTCAGTACCAGGGCTGGTGCACTGAAGGAACACTGACTGGAGATCAGCATCATCACAGGACTGGCTGGTTCACCTCCTGAGTTTAATGTGGGGAAATACACCTGGACAATCCTAGGAATAGAGCTTACAGGATAATTACTACACAGGCAGAATCACCATCAAATGAGAAGCCCCAAAAGCACTGGAATGGAAAGTTCATCCAAGCATACACACTGACCATTTTTCAAGCTGTAGATATATTTAAACCAATTTGTGTTGCAGTTCAATTCACAGGAACTACTTCAAGGCTTCAGGAATTCCCTGCGAAGCCCTAAATAACAGTGCTACAAAATTAGGTTTATTTTTAACCAGACTAACAAATGATGAACTAGTCACTGAACCATGTCTTTATACAGACCTGCGTCAGACCAGATTTGCTCATCTCACAGGCTGGCAACCATTTTACTAAAATCTAACACCAGCTTCATTCCAGGACAACAGATTTCTGCTACATAATGAAGATACAGAAGATTAAATCAGAAAGGTGGGCATTCATACAAGAGAGATTTAAAATTCACACCAGTAGTTAAATTTTTTTTAATTTAATGGCATGGCTCAAACAGTTAAACACATGAAATCAACCAGATAGTTGTGTGTAGAGAAATCCTGTGGTATTAATAATAGCATCTGATTCCTAAGAATCTATTTCCTAAGCCCAGTGTTTTCTTATCTATTCTTGCATCGGAATTTGTAACATTCCTGAGGAATAAAGTAAATGCAAAGACCATCCTGCCAAATTTTAGTTAGAAACACTAATCCAAAACAAGGCCACACTCAGTGAAGTTTATAACAGTCACTAGAAAGATGTAGTTAGTCACAAGCACTGTAAACTCAAGTTTAAGAACGTGCCCCAGACATCACAAATAGTCAATCATAATACCCTTTTTCAGAGATTCTGCATTGAGAAAAATGCTCAATTAACATTAGCCAGGCATGGAAGAGACACATGTCTGTAATCCCTGTGGCTCAGGAGGCTAAGGAAAGAGGAGGATCCCAAGTTTAAAACCAGCCTCAACAATTTTGTGAGGCCCTTGTACTTATCAAAAATAAATTTAAAAAGGGTTGGAGATGTGGCTCAGTTGTTAAGTGCCACTGGGTTCAATCCCCAATACAATAAGAAAAAATAAAAAGTGCTCGCTATGTACCAAGCACTGAGTTCAGAACTATAAGAACAACATTCAATTTCACTCTAACAATTCTTTGAGTTAGGTACTATTACTAACTTTAGAGAAGTGAACTAGCCAAAGTCCCTCAGCATTATCAGGAGTCTGGATCTGAATGCAGAGTTTGACTCAAAAGCCCTGTTCTTAACTACTACCCATCTGACCTCCCACAAACCACTGATGTCACATCAGCAAACAGAAGTAACATCAGTCAGAAACCTCAGCAGATTGTTTAAGTTTTCATCTACTTATTCGACTTATGAGTCTATGCTTTAATATGTTCATTTGGAAAAAGTAACACTAAAATTTCTCTCTCTACTCATACAGTTGTTATAAAGGTAACACAACTTAGTACACATTAAAGGATTACTCAAATGAAAATATAACTGCCCTCATCCAATCTAGTAACTCTCTAGTGATCTCTGAAACTAGCACACATTTGGACCACCCTATGTTCACACAAGAACTACAATCAAATAGGGATATAACCTGAGCTCATCATAGAAGTCTCCTTTTCCAGTGATTCTCAAAGACAGGCAGGTTACCTGTGGGCCTTTTCCAATTATGATTCGTCTTAAAGTGGCATTTCTCAGAATGAGGCACACAAAAAAATGAGACCTGTTCTACAGATGATTCTATTGTACCTACTAGCGGAGAAGTTGTCTTAGTAGTACCATCTAGACTATATAAACTTGGTAGTTAATATATTCAAACTGAAACCCCCTTCTCACCTGTTTACTTACCATTAGACCTAGGGAAGCAAGCTATTTGTTTTATATACCTAGCACAATGATGGCCTTGTACTATTATCTAGTCAATAAACCTTCATTACTACTTACAGAATCCCAGTCTGATGGCTTACTTGAATTTCTTGAAAGCAGTGAAGAGTAGCCTATTCCAGAGCTGTTAGTTCGATACCAAAGAGCCCAAATCTGCTTCTCTGAACCTATCTTGTTATTCTACTCTTGACTTGTAAAGCAAAGCAGAGTAAGTTCACTTCCTGTTTGACATAAGAAACTTAATACAAGTGCATTAGGAGAACTTAAATATTAGCCATACCTTAAAAGACATGGTCTTCCAATGATGAAACTACTAAAGAATAGATGGTACAAAAAGGTTTGCATTTCAATAGAACTAGCTTTATTTATTTATTTATTTATTTTTAAACAAAAGAAATGGTCTAAAAGCAAATGCAGATATGTACCAAGGGATGGGCATGACCTGGTACTTACAAAGCTGCTGCTGTGCCATAATGGAAACAGCATATAATGCTGTCTGCTTGAGTAATCTGGAGGTGCAAGTTAACTAAAAGAAGGTGCTCTGCCAAGCAATCAGCATGGAAAAGAAAAACACAAAATAAAAACCACTGCAAGTTGCTTCCAGAGAACTATGTTGTGGCAGCATGAGAACTGGCATCAACTCACAGTCTTCTCATTTTCCCCATTTTCTATAATTTTCCTCTTCTTTTCATCTGTTTTTTTCTTGAAGATGTTATTTCGGTAAAACTGAAGTTCTTTGATGCTTTCACTAATGTCATCAAGTGCCCTACAAGCAAACATACCACACTGAATAAAATGTCCAAAAACAGAGCAGATGGAAATCATTCTGTAGGCATAACATTTTATAAATAACTTAGCATTAACAAGTTACTGGAAATGCCACTCTCTAACACCATCAAGAAGTACAACATTTCAATAAAGCAGTAGGAAGTCCTTTCTTCTTTAAAAAAAAAAAAAAAAAAAAAAAAAACTTGATTAAAAAAAACTGTAAAATACAGATTAAAATCTCCCAAACTGATTCATAAGATGGTGATGCGCTCCAAGGGACAGGGGAGAGGGGTGATACAGCACCAAATAAATTCAAGAAAAAACAAACATTTCCTTTCTGAAGTTTCTACATTTAACAAACTAATGTATCTTACGATTCCTAAGAGGAGATTGTACTACACATAGATTTCTAAAACCTCATCAACCACATTTGTGGAGTACTTATTAACAAATCATAAAACAGTCTGGGAAACACTGCGCAATACTTAATGATGCCCCTGAAGAAAATACACTGACATACTCAAACATAACTCATGACTCAGTCATAATAAACATCAATTATCAGATCAGACAGCACCTAACCATAAAAGAGGATCTCCCTCCTCTCTCGCAGTGATCTGTGCTATAACCGTGGCAGCCTGCCTCCATCTAACAGCCTTTCCTCCCCTCCATCACACTGTTTCTCGTCTGTTGTAGTCTAAGAAATCAGGTAACCAACATTATTACAACAGTGTGCAAGTAAATCAATAACCTCCGAAAGATGGGTCAACAGCCTCTTCTAGAGAATCAACTGCACAAACTTTAATGAAAGAGTTTTAGGACTTATTTTTGTGGCTAAGGCAAAAACTGTGCTTCCTTCCCAGATCCTGGTATTTGGTATTGCACTGAAGCTGTCAAAAAAAAAAAAAAAAAAAAAAAACAGCTCCTAGCTAACTAAATATATACAACTCCTTATCACAGTACTGAAATCTAAAACAGATCAGAAAACCCAAAGTAGTTTTATAACCAGCTGTGTGGCAAAGTTTGACCAATCTTAATATGAGGCTATTTATAGTTACTAGTTATGCCATTTGGTGTCAATATCCATGCTTCACTGAAGAAATATCAAAATGCTGTATTATGGCCAGCTTCCTCAAACCTCTTTAGGGGTATTACATGATCCACAATAAATCTGAAAACTTCTGAAATCCAAAACATACCAAACCCAATTATTTCAGATAAGGTTTTTAAGATCTGAATTATTGTGCTGTTATTTCTAGGCTGCGGTCTGGTCTTTCTCTGCTGGCCCCCAATTGCACTACAGATAGTTCAGGCTCAATAAATAAGTGAACCAAATGCTACCCTTAGAAGACTAGCTTAGACACCAACTTAAACTTCCTGTCAAGTTTTATGTTCCTAAAAGACTCTAAAACAAAAAAAGAATTGTGAAAGAAACAGTACAGAACACTCGATGCACAATATCTTTAAATTCCTCCTGTACCTGTGCCTAAGGCTATAAACATGAAAGAAACAATCTGAAAAACTAAAGTAATTACGTGGGACAGCGATATTGTACAACTGGTACAAAGTGTTCCAATTTCAGATGGTTCCAAGTTCATATTCTCTGTGAGAAGAAAAGCTGCTCATTCCTAGGAAAATTATTATTTCATCATACCTACAAATCAAACTTTTAAACATTTTAAAACTGTAAGGAAGACTGACTGACCAAAAAGAGATATCACATCACCCTCCTCAGAATGGAATACTAGAACCCTGACCAGAGTTTGTGACAGTAAAAGAAAGTTATTTTTCCACTAGTCAACCTTCATGTTTCCCCCAAACAGAAAGAGTGCAAAAGGAACGTTATTTGAATTTGTGAGGGTTATGCGTGTGACAGACTGGCAAGCACTGGAGGACCCAATCTTACCTGTGAGAAGCAGCCTTCTTTGGTGCAAATTCATATTCTTCTGGATACCAGCGTCTATACACAGTAAAAATGGAACTCTCAAAGGAAACTGTCTCAAATATACTGAATGAATTACCTCCTTCCAGCAATTTACTAACAATGCAAATACAACTATCAAGTCGCCTCTTCGCCTGTGATTCTGTTACAACCTTTCCTCTTTTCTTCCTATACATTCTCTTTAAGCAAGCTCATTATATGTAGGCTCCTAAATCTGTGACTCCAGGCCAGCCCTCTCTAAAGATCCTGACTGCTGGACATCTCCACCTAGAAATCCACGCTCCTAATTCAACATAGGTTAAAACCACACTTATCCCTCTATGTTCCCCTCCCCATCCACCAAATACACTCTTCCTCTTATTTCCCTTTTTTCACTTAACAACGACACTGTCCCAACAGAAGCACCAGAATCCCTCTACACCTCCTCGTCTGCACTCCCTCATCCAAGCAGTGTCAAGACAACTGACTTTCTCAATTTTTATTTCCATTCCCCTCAAAACACCCAACTGCCATTCTGTTTCTCAAAAAACTGGAAAGGTCTCCTTCTACTCAGAATGCCACCTTCTACTCAGAATGCTCTGATCTTTATTTTACTTAAGCTTTTTCAAGGTAACCAATTCCCTCAGTAGATGAAATCTAGGTTCTTCTGGCATGGCATATAAGCCCTTTGTAATTTAGCCCCACCTTCCACCTTTGCCAAATGTGTGCTTTGCACTGCTACATTAGCACAATTTGTAATTCCATGCTTTTTACCCTACCTTCAAATCCTCATAACTGCCCACTCTCGGGAATGCACTTTCCTCACTTAAATGCCTGGAAAGCTTCCCTTCTTCGTTAAATCTCAATTCAAAAGTTATTTCCCATGTACTGCTTTCTGAAATCCCATTCCTCTGGCTCTAGCACAGTGAGGTGCTCCTTCCCCACTGCTCTCACACTCTAAATACACACCCACTACAGAAATCACCATACCGTATATTTTAGGGTATGTTTTATACTGCTGTCAACCCACTAGCTTCTAAGCTACTTAAGACCTTTTCATTTATACATTCCAACAGCTAGGCCAATGCCTGGCAGAGAATGAATGCATTTTATGTAATTATATGGAAGATACTTGACGTTTTTCTCAAGTCTTACCAGTCAGAATAAATTAAAGTCCTGTACAAGTGAGAATAGAATAAGGTATATACACACCCACTTAGCACCCTCAGTTCTACAACTCTATGCAATAATTTTCCACAAATTCTCAATTAAAACATGGTAAATGAGGCAATTTAATGGATCCTAAATACAGCCCTTACCTGCACAGCTCTTTAACAGTGCTCACATCAATTATTCTATAATGAAGATGTTTCATGAACTGGGGCATGTATTTGTCAAGAAACTTCTTATCTGCATGAACTGAATTTCCTAGAAAGACATGAAGCACACTGGATCTGTGTATTCCTAACAGTATGTATGCAACAGGATATAAAAATTCATAATTCATATTTGAAATGGAAATCAATTTTTAAAATTTAAACAATTCCTACATACAACTCTAAAGTCCCAAATCAAGTCTGAATGCTTCTGATTGGCTTACAAGTGCAGAATTCCAAGTATTTAGCCAGTCTGGCTCATAATAAATTCGTAAATAGCCTCTCATAGACAAAAGGACAAATCCAACACTCTATACACTTAACACATAAATCTGTTACTTTTCAAATTCATACCAGACATGCAAGCTTTTTTCCAGTGTCACAAAATCCACACCACTAACACTAAAAATTTAACTGACTCATTTAAATCAATAAACCTTTATTTACATTCCAAATTTTTTAACAAATTACATTCATATTCATGTTTCCAACACAGTAATATATATTTAAAATGCTAAATTTTAAATGAGAACTTTAAAATAGGTATCAGCCACATTGGCTGAAGAACTTTTATACAACGTGTGCTCTGAGACCCACTGCCAAAACTTTTCCCTGTGAATGTTTGAGGAAAGTGTCAGTTATGACAACAATTTACATATACAAAAGCAAATATACCTCCAAAGAACATTACCACCCTTATTACAAGGTCACCCCTTTAAAAATCCTGGAAGAACTGATCTGGTCTCTTTAAAAAGTTAATGTCACAAGAGAAAATATTTAAATACAGATAGGTGGACAGTTCTAGGTTAACAGACCAAATGAAATGCATAAAGTCTTGGTTGAATGCTGGTTCAAAAACAATTAGACATTTTGGGGAACTTTGTAGACTAGATATCACATATTATTAAATGCTTTTAAATCTTTTCGATACAATAATGACACTGTTAAATAAGAAAATATCCTTATTCTTAGGAGATGCTTTATGAAGGTTTTAGGAATGAAGTATCATAACACCTATACTTTATTTTCAAAATGTCCAAAAAAAATTAGGTACAACCAACAGGCACAAGTTTAACAAAAATCCAATTTTTCTGTGTATAAGAAATTCTTCCATCATAAAAATAAGGGGGAAATTTTTACTGAGTTTGTTTCTAACATCTCATCTCTTATTTCAGGGCATTTTCCTAATATTCATGTTGTTAACGATACAAGGAAACTTGAACACAAAAGTAAGATATATTATCCAAATCAGGGTAAGCAGAAGACAGACTTGGCTGGTATTTCTG
This sequence comes from Aplodontia rufa, assembly GCA_004027875.1. NCBI lineage: Eukaryota > Metazoa > Chordata > Mammalia > Rodentia > Aplodontiidae > Aplodontia > Aplodontia rufa. Next base: position 40,753 of record PVKS010007180.1, on the reverse strand, counting down.
GAACTGCAGTCTCTTGAACCACTACAATGGAAGACTATCTACAGGATATACATAGGATTGGATTTTACCTGCAAGTGGACAGAGCCCCGGAGGAGTCTGCTGTCGTACAAAGGACAGAAATTCATACTCTGCCTGCTGCAATGTAATTGTACTCTCCTTCACTGCCTTGGTAAGACCAGACTGCAAGAGAGAATCCCCAGCCCCCACCAGAAACACATGAAGTCAGTTTTCAAAGGTATCCGGTAATGAAACTTTACTTCTAAAATGGGCAAATACAACCACGGATGGATCATTTTTAGAGCCCAAGTTCAAACTGAAACTGCTATCTTTTCACCATTTTTTTCTTAAAGAATCCAAAGCAATAAGTTATGTTCCTGATTGTTAATAGCATTTCCACAGTCAAAAATAGATGGTGCTCAAAGTCCAAGGATATAACCTCTGGGAAGAAACAACTATTAAGAGGACAGCAGCGCTCCCCCTTCTGAGAGTTGATGTCTAGCCTTATCCAAAAGACTGACTCGAGTAATACTTGACAATCCACAATGCGCTCGCGACAGACTGAATGTAGGAGAGGAAAAAAGAGGACATTCAGGAGAAGATGATCTCAAGAGGTCCCAAAGATGAAAAGTAAAAAGCAAGCAGTTTCCCAGGCTTGCAAGCCATCTTCCTCCAACCCTCCTTATTAACACCATCCAACAGTGGCACAGGATTGAGATGTGGCTGCAATAAGCTTGCTACTGTTCCCCAAAGCAGCAATCTCGTTATTTGGTAATGTTACCTTCCCATGATGCTCCTTACACCAATCTGACATGCTGTCCAGCAACTCATCTGGCTGCTTTATAATCAGGTTAGGACCCTGTGGATGGGAAAAGCCATTAGATAACCTGCTTTCAGAGGTAAAGTTAAGCTGCATTAAGGACTAAATATACGTATCAGAGAAAGAAGAGATAAGGGCATTACTGAACTACACAACTGTTCTTCATTTATTCCAGCACTATTTATGATGGTTAAAAAAGAACGCATACACAACTGAAAACAAAAATTAACAGACGACACAGATGTCATCCAAAAGTCAGCAAACTACGGTGCTAGGCTATGGTTATACATTTATGGCCAAGAAGCTAAGAATTTCACAGTTTAAAAGGATAAAAATAAATATGTGTGTGTGTGTGTGTGTATTGTATCCTTTAATATATAACATGACAGGGAGGTATATGGCACTCAAATCCTAAAATATTTTAATATCTGGCCCTTTCCAGAAAAAGTCTGCCAAGCCCTGATTATGAGTTCATTTTGAAAAGTATCTGTATTACCAAGTAAAAAAAGAAAATTACACAACAATGTACACAAGCATATGATTTTATTTACGTGTTTTCAGAAATGCACACACTGGGCTGGAGCAGTGGCTCAGCCATTTCAGCGCTTGCATGGCAAGCACAAGGACCCGGGTTCAAACCCCAGCACCACATACACAACTAAGTGTTGGAGCAACTGAGGCCATGTGAGACACTAAATAACGTTATTTCTCTCTTTCTGTCTGTCTCTCTCTCTTTAAAAAAAAAAGAGAAATGCACACACTGATACATGCACGCAAAATGTCAAAACACACAAACTTTGGTGAGTAGTAGAGGGCTAGAGAATAGAAAATAAACAAAAAACAATAGATTACTATTCTGCCTCACCTAAAGACCCAAGGAAAAGAGCTGGCCTTCTACAGACTAAGACCTCTGACATCGTGAGCCCCAAATAAACTTTTCTACCTAAAATTGTTCTTGTGAAGTTCTTTAGTCACAGCAACAAAAAAGCTGATGAACAATTACTATACATACATTTTGGAGAAAGTTAATACTGTTTACTTTTAACAGTAGTTTTATATTTAGAAAGCAAAATTTAAAAATAAATATAATAAAAAGCAAAAATTTTAAAAAGAGGTAATTGGTAACATCTAAAAAACAAAACTAAAGCCAAGTGGCCCTGAAAGTCTCAGCTCTATTTAACAAAATGTTTTACCATGATTGTCTGGGACAGAGGCCAATGGTAACAGTGGGCCTCTGTTAATGCCGTAATGCCTGACCAGTGGCATTAAAGCAAGCCACCTTTGCTTCTCCTGGAAAATGGTGATAACAATAATAAATTGGTCCCCTTCCCTCATCAGGATGCTAACAGAATCAAAGAAATTATAGATATGAAAGTTATTTCTTTTTTTTAATTTTATTCAGAAATTTATTTGTTGAACAAACAACCTTCTAATGAAATAATATAATATATATAAATTCAGAAAATATGAAAGTTATTTTGACTTTCTAGTTACAACTGCAATCTACAAATCCAAGGTGTTATTACTACTAAAGTGGTAAAAAACAGTTTGCAATCAGCTAAAGAAATGGCTAGAAATGGACTAAAATATGCCTGACACCCTACAACAAACAAGGAGTCTTAGCCAAACAAAAATATTATAATGACAATCTCTATGGAAAAACAAAAAATCTGGTCTGATATTAAAAACAAAGTAATTCAAACAAGGATGGAAAAAAGAAAACTACATATTATAAATCCACTAACCTAATCTAGATCCCAATTTAACAAAATTGAAGTTTCACAGTAGTCTGCTTGGGCTTCTACTAGTGTAAAATATTTTCCTCAGACTCATAGGAGAATAAAACATACTCTCCACACAACTGACAGCTCTTATGCATTTCTATTTCTTTAACATCCTTAACCTCACCTAAATTTAGCTGATTTGCAACTCTGTGATCGCATTTCAACCTACTGAACTGCCAGTATTTCAAATTATATCAACAGTCTAAAACAAAAATATTTCTTTAGCTAAGGTTAAAGAGAGCTGATAAAGACACTTTACCGTTATCTTCAGGGGGGGAAAATCCTAAAACTGAGGTCTTTATTTACATAGTTTTAAAAAAAAAATTATCATCACAAATACAGTCTCTTGATTCTCCTCCAGCTGATGTGTCAGAAAAATAAGTCTGGCACACCACAAATGCAGCAATTCATCCATAAATGCCTTCTGACGCCTTTTGTCTATCCAGGAAATAAAAGCAAGTTTTACCTATAGATTTATGAAATTTACTCAGCACTAGTAAATCATCAACTCTACCTTCTAGAACTTATTTTAATAAGACTCACTTTTCCACAAATATCCCTACTATGTTGCTACGTTTTTCTAACAACTCCAAATACTGCTGACGGTATAAAACAGAGCTATTCAAGGCCAAGGATTTCATCCCTACCAATCAAATGGTATCACATATTAATTAAATGTTTCATAAGAAGCTAAAATGCAACAGGTATATCTTATTTCTTTTGTTTAATGTTTCAGTTAAAAGTAGCATATAAAAAACCTTTATTACACTCCACAAGAGAGCACCTTTTTAGATGTGCATTAACAGAAATTCTAAAATCTTAATACAGATCTTGAAGAAACACATGTCCTAGTTGAAAAGGCAGATGACTCTCTGTAACAACAGGTTCCATTGATTCAACCAACCTCAGACTGAAAATACTTAGCGAAAAAAATGCAACTGTATTGAACATGTACAGACCCCTTTTTTTTCTGTTCCTTAAACGATACAGTATAGCAACTATTTGTATATTACTTACAGTGTCAGATATTACACAAAATCTAGAGATGAACTGAAGTACACAGGAGAATGTGCATAGGTTATATACAAATACTATGTCATTTTAAATAAGACTTCAGCATCTTCAATATTCCAAGGGATAACTATATATGATATCAAGTTAAAGTCAAGGTTAGGACACAAAGATCTGAACTTTGGTATAAGTCACCAAACTTGATGGAACAATAGTTGGTTGTCCTACTGGTTAGGAGCACTTTACTAAAACTGCCTGGGTTAAACCACTGGCTTCCCCAATAACTAGCCAGGTGGCCTTGGGTGAAATACCCAACATCTATCTCTATGCCCAAATGTCCCTGTCTACAAAATGAGCATTATTAACAGTACCTACTTTACAGTTCTTGTGAGGACTAAGAATGAAAATGTGTAAAGCACTTAGAGTTGTACCTGGCACACAGTAAGTTGTCAGTAAATGACAAAGAGTTTATGTTTTTGTACATTGTTGGCATGATTTTAACTGAAAAATTAACCAGGCTGGGTAACTGGTTACTTTGGTTCCAGTAGAAATTCTACTATGAACCTTCATCTATAGGGAACTCAGTTTCTTTATTTTTTTAAATAATGACACTGGACAAAGTGATCTTTAGACTTCCATGCTCTCTACAGAGTATGACTATTATATGGCATCACCTACTTCAGCCAAAATGTTAAGATCAGAGTCAGTTATCAGACAGGCCATCTCAATAATCTGGTCCTTTTCAATGTCCAATCCTGTCATCTGCAATAAAAAAATAAACATGTAACACACACAAAACCACCTTTCCGGGCTCTTTTACCCAAGTTTATTTAACAGAAATTCCTTCAAGCATATTCAGTTTTCATTCCACAGACAGAAGACAGAATAATGCTCCTTGGGCAAATTCTCAAAGTACTATATACAAATCCTCATTAATTCAACATTTACCATTGTTATATGTCAAGCACTGTGATTCCACTCCTGGGGCAGATGCAAAGTAATACTGAGATCGCTGTCAATTTACGGAAGAGTTAGATATCAACATCATTCCATCTCTTTAGTTTAAAAAATTCTTCTATTAATTACACCAGTTGATCTTGAGCACAATCCAAGTAGAAACGAGTACACCTCACTTCACAGAGGAGAAAACTCGGGCTCAAGGGAAGACAGAGGCCTTGGTATGAGTATGTTAAAAATGAAGGAACCAGAACTGGGTTGTGGTCCCAAACTCTGTCACCAATGGCGCGACCTTGACTGAGTTGAATCCCTTCTTTGGGCCTCAATTTTCTCATTTATGGAAGGAGAGGTAAGGCTGAGTCATCTCAGGAGTCCCTTCCAGCTTGAACAGCATAGGGTCCTTTAAGGCTTTGTGGGGGAGGCGGGAGCAGAGCCGCTGTCCCCACCCCCACCCGCGACACCAGCCCGGAGGCACCGGAGCGTTAGCGAAGTCCAAGCTGGGCGGAGGTGATAAGGAGGAGAAAGAGCCATATGGAAGACTCCTCGTCTCCGAAAAGAAACCCCACCGTCCAGCACAGTCCCAAACTCGCTCAAGAGTCCAGCCCAGCGCTGCCCGCAGCCGGGACGCGCTCACCTGCCACCGCCGAGACCCACACACGGCCGCTCTCCTGGGACAGGCTTGGCCGCTCGGTCCCACGCGCGAAACCTCACTCGCCGCCCCTCACCCCGCGCCGACCTCGCTCACCTCTAGGTCCACCCAGACCATTCGCTGAGCCATGCTCTCCCCTGCCGCCATGGCTGCGCCACCTTCGCGGACACCTCGCGCCCCGAACTGCCGGCGACTCCCACCCGCACCCCGCAACAGCCTGGAGCCCAGGGAGCCGCCTAGCATCACCCGGCACCAGCCGCCCCGGCCCCAGCCCCGCCGCCGGCGCGCGCGCAGGCGCGATGGTCGCTAAACGTCGCACACCCGCGGGGAGGCGCGGGGCGCGGACCACAGCCCCCGGCATCCCGCGCGCCCGCCCGCCCTCGGCCGCCGGGCTCGGCCGCCGCGGGGGCGCACGGGACTCGGAGTCCGGGCGCCGCGCCGCGAGCCCCCACCCCCGCCACGTGTTTTTCGGATGTACCGGACGCGCATGTTTTTCACGGCTAAGTTTGTTTGCTTCCTGGAGTTATTTCCTGAGTTTTGATCAGTTCTAAACCGCGGAATGGAGAAAAGAACTCTTTTATTTCCGCCGGTTGAAAAGTACCTGATTGTGATATTTTTTGTCCCCTTTTTGCACCGCCGACGCCCCAACTTTCCTTTTTACTTAGTTGCCCCTGCCGTCCACATACTGAGTATTCTTTCTCTTCTACTTGGAACTGAAGAGCGTTGTGCTGTTTTACGCCGCAAGGCCAATTCCGCTATCGTCATTTAGAAATCCTTAAATGGGATGTTGCCCGAGAGATCTCTTCGCATGTATCAGGTACTCCATAAAAGTTCCTTTTCCTTCCTTGGCTAGGGATTCCTTGTGGAGGGACCTGGGCTGTGTTTCAGTTCAGCTGCTGAGTGTCCCTGGTAATGACGACTTACTACGCCACCCCGAAAAGTTCCAAGTTACAAAATTAAAAGGTCTGGGGATGTGACTCGGGTTCAATCCCTGGTTTTTTGTTTTGTTTTGTTCTGAAGTGTCCTCATGTAACAAATCTAAGCAGTAGACTAAATTGAAATGAACTGCCTGCTTTGTGAACTCTTTTGATTGAAGTATCTAATCTCCCATGACAGCTATAGTTTCACTGTTCCCAGTAGCTCATGGTCACCACAGGATCATTCGTCCTGGAGGGTCAAATTTTGTGACTCTCTTAAATTTGGGCTATTCAGCAGCAAATTTGTGTGCAAAGGACGACTTTGGCACAAATATTGATTTCAGCCTTGAATTACATCCTCTATATTTTTCTAAAGGCCTTTCTGCCACTAATTACAGAGCTTGTTGTCCATCGTATAGTAATTTCTACCTGATGAGCTGGTTTTATGAGAGAGAAACTTTGTTGCCTCATCAGAGGTTTATGGATACTGAAGTGTACTAGGTTTCACTTTCTGTTCCTTTGGTGTACTCAACCTACCACCTACCAGGACCCAGAGAAACTCTGTTTGAAAGATCATCAAATGCATGCACAAATTATAAAGAGTTCTATTGTGACAATGTGTATATACATTGTAACTGCACTGCCCAATGAATCATATTGTGCTGGTATAGCTTCTTATTCTTTTGTAGCCTACTTTATAAGAAATGGTCTCCATTTCTTTAGTTCCCTCCCACCTTACGTTTAAAATTTATTCATAGAAAGTAGAATCAGTTGAAATACAGAAACTTTTGTCGACTAGACTTACTATGATCCTAAAGTAGTATTTTTTTAAATTTTCAAAGAACACCTTTTCCACATTACTATTGTAACATTTACTAGTTCAAGTTAGGGTTAGTGGTGGTATTTACATTTAAGAGCTTATATCCTGAAAATTTGTTAGCATAATTTTTAAATAATGGGTAGTTAAAATGCTATGTGGAATTTTTGGAAATTTACATTTTTATTCAGAGATAGTAATGAACTTTTGTTAAACACAAATTTTGGCTGAATGTCATTAAATGTAAGATTTATAGTTTATTCTTTTTAATGCATAATATCATTAGATTGGTAAGAAAGATTAATGTTCCAAAGTAGAATGCTGCATATATCAAATCCACAAATCTAAACCATGTATGTAAAAGAGGATAGACATAAGAATCAGGGACCCATCTGAAGGCAGCCTGCTCCCACCTTAGAATCAGTCATTTCTTTCCCTTCCCCTTTCCTAACAGGATTTATCCCAAAGCAAAGCCACATTACTCTCCTTAGAGACTTCTTTTGCAATTCTGTTTTGAACCTATGAAAACTTCTTTTGTTAATTAACATCAAGGACCTAGTGCCAAGAAGTCGTGTTTTCTAAAATCATAGAGTATGGGAAACTAAAGTCATTTCAGTGAAAACAGAACATCTCTTCTTGTTTAGAGAATCTAAGCTTTGTGGGTCAGTGCTTTGTGGGTCAGTGTCAGAGAAGCAGCCTCTGTTTCCAACCAAGGTGCCCAGATTCAGATGAAGGGATTTCAGACACATTCCACATTTATCTTACTTTGTAGTTTGCAAGGAAATGGCCCCAGAATCTGCTTCGTAGCATGGCTCAGTGCTGAGAATCAAACTAATCTTCCTGATAGCATCTATGATGACATAGCCAAAGCCACACAAACCCTACCTTTTCTATGAGATCACTCCTGCTCTTTATTTTTAATTCTTTTTAATTGTGATAAAATTCAGCACTTTAACCATTTCCAGAATACAGCATGGTAACACGAGATATGTTTATATTGTGCCACGATCATCATCATTTATTTACAGAATGAACGATTTTTACATCATTTATTTACAGAACTCTTTCATCAAACACTTAACTCCCCATCTCTACCCATTCACCATGCCACCCCCTGGCAACCATTCTACTTTCTGTCTCTGAATTTAATGATTTTAGGTGCCTCATAAGTAGACTCATACAGTGTCTTTTTGTGGCTTATTTCACTTAGCAAGTTTCATTTAATAGTAGCAAGTGTCAGAATTTCCTCCCTTTTTAAGGCAGAGTAATTTTCCATTATACATATATACTGTAGTTTGTTTATCCATTCACCCCACAATTTGGCTATTGTGAATATTTACATTTTTTCTATGTTTTTGTTGTTGCTGCTGCTTTGGTGGGGGGGCAGTAACCAGGGATTGAACCCAGGGGTGCTTACCCACTGAGCCACATATCCATCCCCAGCCCTTTTTACTTATTTTATTTATTTATTTATTTATTTGCATAGAGACAGGTTCTTGCTAAGTTGCTTAGGGCAACTTCGAACTTGTGCTTCTCCTGCCTCAGCCTCCCAAACCACTGGGATGACACATGTGCACAACCACTCACTGCTGCTTTACCCCAGCCCCACATTGTTTCCACCTCCTGAGCAACATTAACTATAGTAATCAATCCAGTCGATCCCTGCAACCATGGTTCATCTTTAGAATCGTTCCAAACCATTTAATAATTCCTCCTTACTTCCTTGTAGGAGAGACCCCTGGTTTCTCATGTTGTCGCAGGATGTTCATAAACACTGTTACAATTGTGTGCCTGGGAACTTTATCTGACATGCTTTGTCACCATTCTGTTAAGCTGGATTTTAATTTACAGAATACATTTATTTTTATACTTTTACAGGTCTAGCACAAAGCCACACAACAATGGTGTTGATACGAGCTAATGGTCACCAAGGTATGAGACTATTTCACACCTGTGAAGTGTCCTAGTTATTAAAGCCATTTTATGTTTAAATAAGCAACAAGTTCCCATTGAATACCATCCCTTTTGTGGAACTACATCAGATAAATGCTGACATGCTGTTTACTTTCTTCCAATGGTCTAGAGATGAATAAAGGATATCAAATGTTTTATCCTGTACACTATAAATTTGTAATCTTCAAAATGTACCTTGTATAAAATGGACATTATGAAGGTTTTTATGAAATTTGAATTGCATTTTGTCTCAATGCAGTTCAATAAATACATACCAAGTACTCAGTGTGTTTCAAGTACTACGCAAGAACAAAGCTATACTATGGATTTTGAATGTCCCCCGAAGGTCCATGTATTGAAGGCTTGATCCCCATTTTGGCACTTTTGAGAGGTGGTGGAAACTTTCAAAGATAGGGTCTAGTGGGAAGTCTTTCAGTCACTGGGAGCATGCCCTTGAAGGGGATAATGAGACCTCAACCCTTCCTCCACCTTGTTTCATCTTAACCATGAAGAGAAACTTTGCTCCGCCTCATGCTACCTGCCATGACACGCTGCCTCATGACAGACCCAAAAGCAGCAGGTCCATCTGACCATGGACTGAAACTGCTAAAACGATGTCAAAATAAACCTTTCCTCTTCACGTTTCAGGTATTTTATTACCGTAATGGAAATCGAACACAAATGCCAAAGTAAAAATAGATTTATTAAGCTGATATTCTTTATACCAGACAGTACAGGTAATCACAATTATTAAGGTAGTCTTAATATCTAAAAATAAGATTATTAATTTGGAGTTTGGAGTTGTTTCTTTTACAGATAAGGAAGCAACTTTAATTTTCCCATCTGTAAAATGTGTTTTACTATAGCTGTAACAAATGGGATGAATGCAGTTTTGCCTTCACTATCAGGAACTGAGCCATCCTCTTGGATCTTAGGCAAAGATATTAATGAAATTTTAGAACATTATACTTCTCATTATTTAAAAAAATAGAAGTGTAATGTATATTGAGGAAAAATTAAATACTGAACTGGAGTGGTGGCTTGGTTACAGCACTTGCCTGGCATGTGTAAGGATGCAGGTTTGAACCCCACACCAAGTACACAATGAAGTGTCAGAGCAACGAAAGTCACATGAAAAATTAAATAAAATTGATTGTCTCATTCTTTCCCTCTCACTGTCCTTTTTCTTAAAAGAAAAAAATAAAGCAAGGATATAAGACATATAAAAATGTAATCAATCTACAGATTTGCCAAATGATATTCATTACCAGAGACGTTAAAATTGCTTTGTAATAATCACAATGCAAGACCTCTGTGTTATGTTGTTTTAAGTACAAAAAAATACCATGTGAAGAAAAGGTAGGAAATAAAAACATATTTTCATAAAGAAACACTGGAAGGACACTTAATAAAGTATTTACCTATGGGGAACTGGTAGGGAATGAACTGGAAAAGTCAGGAGTTGGTGCAAGACTTCTCAACATATACCTCTTAATATAGTTTTGGTTTTTGAACATGTCAATGTATTCTCTATTCTAAGAAATAAAAAGTATTAAAAGAAATACAAATAAATGTATTTTTAAGTGCTATATCAAAGTATCCCCTTGCATTTCAAACTTCTATATTTGTATAGTGATTCCATCCAATTTGTCTTTTCATTTAAGAATAAAAACTGCAACTAAGTGTTGCATAAGTAGTTAAATTCATGTAATCTTTTCTATTATCCTTCACAGAGAAAAAATACTAAAATTATAGGAACAACTATTTTAAATATGAAAAATAAACATTTCAAAGAGCAAGTCATGAAAGCAATTTTGTTTATCCTTTATGTTGTAACACATCATTAAAATAAACTGAAGTTAAGAGCTTGATCTCTGGAATTGTTAGACTAATCAGATATGAATTGAGCTCCATTCGTTGTATACTCTTGGGGATATTAACAATTTTTTCCTTCTGTAAAAGAGTTATAAATGGATTAGAACACAGCAAATGCTCAGTAAATACTAGTTATTAGGAAAGTTATCCCCATCTGCATGTCAACGTATCAAGACCTAAAACAAACACAATATATATGATTTTAAATCTGTCAACCTTTTAACTTTGTCCACAGGAATGTGAAACTTAAAATGTAATTTGTTGGGGCTGGAGCGGTGGCTCAGCAGCTACAGCACTTGCATGGCATGTGCGGGCACCCAGGTTTAAACCTCAGCACCATATATACAACAAAGTGTCAGAGCAACAAAAGCCACATGAAAAAACTAAATGAAAATTGATTCTTTTTCACTGTTTTTCTCTTTTAAAAATAAAATGTAATTTGTTTAATGTTTTTCTAAAAAGTAGAATAAAGTTTATTTTTTGTTGTTGTTTTGTTTTGGTGCTAAAACCTGGAAACAAAACAAGTTTTTTTATTGTGCTATATTCTATAATGAAAGTAATAGGATATAGCAAAGTGCTCAGCTAAGAACAGAGCAAAATTTAATTCATAATTAAATGTAAAGTATCACATAAATGTGAAGGCAGTTAAAATTTTAAAAGCAGAAGGTATTTTTTAGAATTTTTATTCAACAAATAATTGTATATATTTTATGGGGTACACTGTGATACTTTGTGACCTGTATGTATTGTGGAATGATCTAATCAGGAAAGTTAACGCATTCATTACTTCAAATATTATTTCTTTGAGGCCACATTAAAAATAAATCCTCTCCTTTTGCTATTTTGAAAGACAATTATTTAATTTAGGTACCAGAAATTGAACCAAGAGCACTTAACCACAGAGGCAATCTCTAGCCCTTTTTATTTTTTTATTGAGACAGAGTCTTGCTAAATTGCTTAGGGCCTCGTTAAGTTGCTGAGGCTGGCTTTGAGCTTGCAATCCTCCTGCCAGGTCTCCCAAACTGCTGGGATTACAGGTGTGTACTACCCAGCCCAGCACAACACATCATTATTACAGTGTCCATACTGTGCAAGAGCTCACCGGAACTTATTCCACCTATCCAAATGAAACTTTATACTTTGACCAACATCTTCCTTTCCCGTCTACTACCTACATATCCCCAATCCCAGTTCTGGTAACCACCATTCTACTCTCTACTTCTACAGATTCAATATTTTTAGGTAAAGGATGATATTTTAAAATACACATGCCAATCTGAAACCAGGAGATTGTGATAAAGCAATGGAGGTGGTCTGTATACAAGTAGTGGGAGAGGAACAGCAAAAAATGTGAAAGTTGGCTTAAGGGTACTTTATTATTTTTTTTTTATTAGAAGTATATAAAGATACAATTGTGGGGGAAACATTATCAAACCATCAGTAACCAATGTATATATAGTTTGTTATCAAGGGGTAAGGCCAAAACATGGATGACCACCAATAAAGGTACTTTATTGATGGAGTGTAAGAGAGACAGATTATGCTGTAATGATGACCTTGTATTGTATCAACTCAGGTGAATTCCCAGAATTCCCTTCCCTGTTCAATTCCTATTCGAACTGGTATTGTATAAGAAAGAATTTGACGGGCCTGAGTTGTTGCTGATTCCTGACAGAAAGCCTAATTCTTGGACTTTCTCAAGTGATAGAACTGTCTTCATTATTCCTGGTGAGCCCTAATAGTTTGTGCTACTGAGGTGACTCATGGCAGGACCCTAGAGGGTTTTCAGGACAAGATATGTCCAAACTAGAAAAGGCAACCATGTGATTAGAGGGTTGGAGCTTCAAGCCTCATGGTATCAGTAGGAACTCCTGGGATGGGAGGGGACTAGAGAATGAGTTTAATGATGTGGCCAGGATTCAATGACAGATAAACAAACTTCAATAAAAATTCTGCACATTAAAACACAGACAGTGTTTGCTGATTTCCTGGCACATAATGTGTGCACTCACCTGCGGCTGCTCCAACTCCTGCCCCCACTCCTGCCCCATCTCCTCCAGCCTGAGTCCTAGGCTGAAGGTAGGTGCAGTTCACTACAGATAAGAGTGCCAGCTAACCTTGCCTCAGGCCACCCGAATCATGTAAGGTGGAACAATGAGACACAGATACAAGTTCCAATTTTTCCTGGAAGTTTCTAGTTTGTCCCTGCTCTTGTTCGTGCTTAGTTCTTCTAAGCAAGTCAGGCTGAACTTACGGCTACTTCAGGTCAATAGCAATTAGCAATACAAATTTCATAAAGCTGCACCCCTAGAATAAGTACCTAATCAACCCTATGTCACAACTGTTTTTCAGTCTATCCCTTGATGCAAAACTATAAATTTGTGATTGTCTGGAATTTAAAACACTACAGGAATAGAAGTAGTATGTTACTAGAGTTTTAAATATTGACTGCGTATTGGAACCTTTTTAAAAACACTGATACTCTCCTCTCTTCCTGAGATTCTAGGGTAAACTTTAGGTACTTTTTTGGAGAGGTACCCAGAGGTATGAAATTCTGTTCTAGATGGAAGTTTTACAAAAGAATAGGGGGCTCAATATTATACACATACATATTTAAGGAAGCACAGAAGGAATGTATGAAAATTTACCTTAAAGGCACTCCTAAACTCAAATGACAAAAAAGTATTAAAAAGTAACCCATGCACAAAGACATACCAAATACTAATGAAAATAAGGATGGTGACAATAATATAAAACAAAATAGAATTAAATGTTAAAAAATGAAAATGTGGGGCTGGAGTGGTGGCTTGGTGATTATGGCATTTGCCAGAGCACGTGCCAGAATGCAAGCACGAACCCAGCACCACTTATTCATCCAAGTGTCAGAGCAATGAAAGCCACATGAAAAACTAAATAAAATTCTCTCACTGTCCTTCCTTTAAAAAAATGAAAATGCCTCAATGATATTTTATATTTGCAAAGTTACAGTACATGATGAAGATATAATTTTTCTATCTAGCATAGCTTTGGGATATCTAAAGCAAAAACTGACTCACAGAAAAATGGCAAAGTTAACTAATATCTCTGAAAATTAAGAGATGAAATAGCAATATATTTAGTCCCTTCATGAGATTTTATCACAAAGGTCACATACTCTGTCCATATTTTAAAGTACTGAAAAAGATGTAAACTCAACTTAGAATTCTATACCCAGCAAAAAATATATTTAAAAAACGAGATTTTTTAGACATACAAAAGCTGGATGATTTCATCACCAGCAAACCTGCCATATAAGAAATATTAAAGGAAGTTCTTCAGGCAGAAGGTAGTCAAATATCAGGATAAATTGATCTTTCAGATCAATAGGATTGAAGACCTCCAGAAATAAAATGGTAGCTGTGGAAATAAGAATCTTTTCTCTTTTCTGAGTCTCCTTAAAATCTTAACGAAAGTAACACCATCATACAGAGCTCATAACTTACATAAATGAAGAATGTATGTCAGTAGTACAGCCTCTGGCAAGTCTGATCGGAGGGTGAGTGAATGGAGGCATAAACGAGACTATGGAACTAACAAGACAACTGCTAGAAATATGAGGAGTTTCATAAAAATAATAAACATTACATTCAATAACAATAAATTTGGATAGAGGGAATGGTTTTTATAGAAATGTATATTATCCAAATTGACTCCTGAGACAGTAGAAAATCTGTATACATCAGTGACCATAGAGGAAATTGAGATGAGAATCAAAGAACTACTTCTAGGGCAGACCCTGTATAAGTTCAATAAATCTTGAAAAAAATATATTATTCAGGGGCTGGAGCAGTGGCTGGCGGTTACAGTGCTTGCCTGGCATGTGCAAGTACACAGGTTCAAACCCCAGCACCTACAACTAAGTGTCAGAGCAATAAAAGTCATATGAAAAACTCAATAAAAATTCTCAGTCTCTCTCTCACTCCCCTTCTCTCTTACACACACACATATTATTTATATATATGTGTATATAATTATTCAATTTTCCTGTTCATAGAAAAAGATAATCTTACCAGTTCATTTTACAAGGGTACAAGAACTCTAAATCCAAAACCAAATTAATAAACTTTTTAAAAAAAAATCTGTATAATACTCATACAGATTTAAAAACAGACTGAAACCTGAGAAAATTAATAGGTCCAGAGTGCACTAAAAGCTCAATATATCATGACAGTTTTTAGGACAGGATGCAACAATGGTTCAGGGTCAGGCAATCTATTAAAAAACGTTTATGTTGAGGGGCTGGAGCGGTGGCTCAGCGATCACAGCACCTGCCTGGGAAGCACAAGGACACACGTTCCAAGCCCCAGTACCACATACTCAACGAAGTGTCTGAGGAATGAAAAGTTACATGAAAGACTAAATAAAGATTGCTTCTCTCTTTCTCTCTGTCCCCTCTTTCTTAAAAAGTTTATGTTGAGGGGCTGAAGCGGTAGCTCTGCAGTTACAGTGCTTGCCCTGACAAGGACAAGGGGACAGGTTCGAACCCCAGCACCACATACACAACAAAGTGTCAGAGCAACAAAAGCCACATGAAAACTAAATAAAATTGATTTTTTAAAAAGTTTGTTGAATTTTCATTTTATTAACTGACAAATGTTCTTCCTCTGCATCAAAAATTTACCAATATTATATACATGCCAAACTTTGAATACAGGCAATTCAATGGCAAATAAAATATGGCAACTCTTCATGCAGCTTTCTGAAGATAAAGAGAAAATTATAATACTGTAAAGTCTACAGAAAAATACAAGGTACTATGGGAATACATAAATTGACAATCTATTTTGGAGCTCTGGTAGGGCTCTCTAAAGGAAGTTTTGCTTAAACTGAGCAGTTATAGTTCCTCAGAGGGCTAGTGAGATGAAGTGATGGGAGAATGGAGTAGGCAGATACCGAATAGTGAGGGGTCATATTAGGTTAACAATTGTCTACTTAGTAGACAGAGGTCTTGAAGCTGTAATTCAGGCAAACGATGTAAGATTTATATGCTCAACTATTCCAGTGTAGTATGGAATGAATTTGAGGTAGGCTAGAAAGAAAAAAACAGGGTGCCATTGAAATAATCCTGTTCCAATGATTGCCCATTCTAGGATGAGTGGATGTGAGAAAAGTGGTCATACACAATATAAAAAGTGGTATAAAAATCTGGATGGGCAATAATGAAGTCAATGACTTTTTGGGCATCTTAATAGGCATTATGTAACGAAGTGGTAGTATCAGTCAATTAAATTTAGAAAATCCTTGGCAGAGATTTCTTTAGTAACTGTCAGAAACTTCATGGTGCTGTACTTATCTCTACACAATATTTACAACACAATGTTTTCCAAACATTTGGTCTCAGAACTCTTATTTGCAGAACACCTTATGAGGCTAGTGTCCCATGGAGCACTCTTGGAAAAAGTTTCTACTCCAGGAGCTCTATTCAGTTCTTTGAAGCTGTCTCTTTCTACTTCTTTACATAGTACAGGTATTTGGTTTGATTACTTTCAACTGGGTGAAACTAAGTGAAAAGGCCTCACCGGAACTTCACAAGGGTTCCCCCCAAAAGTCACCATAAGAGATAAATATTTGGAGACAAGAAACTAAATGGAAAAGATTCACTGGACCTTCACAAGGGTTCCCCCAAAAAGCCATCATTAAAAAGACTGAGACAAGAACATCTGTTAATCAAAATGAAAAGATCTGACCCATAAAGTACAGTAAAGCAATATTAACATTCATTATTTTCTACAAACCAACTGAGTAAGTTTTCCTATTGGCAATACACCTAAAAACAACAGCCTCAATGGAAAAAACCCTATTACTTTCACCTTAACTGTACCAAGTAATTACACAGCTCCATTTACCTAAGCACAGAACAGAACACATTCAGAAACGGAGAAAACATGAGTGTACATAACATCCTAGAGGCCAGGAAGAGTAACAAGTCTATCGTACTCCAGAAAGGTCACTGAAAACCTAATTCTAAATTATCAGTTCAATTATCTACAAGAGATAAACTTCAGGATTCTCTCTTTTTTTAATATAAAGAGAGGAGGACAGTGAGAGAATCAATTTTATTGAGTTTTTCACATGGCTTTCATTGCTCTGACACTTAGTTGTGTACGTGAGTGCTGGGGTTTGAACCCATGTCCTTGCGCATGCCGAGCAAGCACCGTAACCTCCCAGCCCCCGCTCCAGCCCCCCAGGATGCTCTTAAGACTGAAAATGCAGGGCTGGAGCTGTGGCTCAGTGGTTACAGCACTTGCTCAGCATGTGCAGAGTACACAGCTTCAAACCCCAGCACTCATGTACACAACTAAGTGTCAGAGAAACAAAAGCCATATGAAAAACTCAGTAAAAATTGATTGTTCAGCAAATAAATTTCTTAAAAGAAAAAGTGAAAAAAAAAGACTGAAAACGCCAACAAAGCAATCATTGAATAAATGTCGCCAACTTAATGTCTCATTATAGTCAGTGATGCGAAAAACAGGACCCACCCTTCTTTCTGTTTTGAATATATTAACAAGTAACATAGTACAAAAGGTATTAAGAAGGATTCAAATTTTTTAGGAATTAATTTTTATAAACAATTCTGCATGAAAGGAAACAGCATTGTATAATATACATGTATGGTTAAACAATCTGATTTTAAAATTTAAAAACAGAAAATGTTAACATCACATTCTTTCCAATATTCAAACAAAAAAGTAACCTTGTACAATCTTCTTGATCATAAAATGTTTCATTGTATACATCTCCTGGGCACACTGAAAATGTTAAAATTTCTAAAGTCTGAGTGATAGATCCAACAGTAAAAGACTTTACAATTTTTCTCCCCCAAAAAGAATATTTTCAGTAAAACATTTTACCATTTTATCTGACTATGCACTGATATTTCTGCTCTTCCTGAAAAAGATCTGCAATAACACTGTAATTTTTAACGTAAAAGTATACATGTAGAGATATTTTACTTCCTGAGACTGGTCATACATCAAACATGATTTAATGAACTAATTCTAAAATTTTAGACTGAAATAGTATGTGTACATTTATGTTCAATTAGGGTAAAACTCACAAAAGTATATCACAGAATTTATACTTAAATTCTCTTAAGTTAACCAAAATGATTTATCCCCAAACTTAACCAATAAGATTTCTCAAATAAAATGGCAATAAAATGTATCACTGAAAAATTAGTTATATTTTCTAATTTATTAATGAAATACAGATAGTCATTTCAGACTATAAACTTGGATGTTGCTATATACACCAAAATCTGAATCACTAACAAATTTTTTTGCAATACAAAGATAACAGATAATTAAAATATTTGCTTTATAATACAACCACTTTATACAATTTACCCTTCCTAAACTGTCTAAAATGATTATGGACTTGGCACTTTCTTTTGCATAAAACCCTTTCCTCTTCATAAAGCCCTGAGGTGAAAGGTTATTAATGGAATAAAACTGGAACCATATGGAACCATAATTCTTCTAATTTCTGTATTAAACTGTAGCTCCAGGTTTTAAAAAAAAAAAAAAACTTATAAAGAAATTTGGCAACTTGTAAAGCTGCTCTGCAAAGTTTTCCAAAAATTTGGCAACTTGTAAAGCTGCTCTGTAAAGTTTTCCAAAATATTTTTATACCAACTTAATCAAAGAGGCCTAAAAATGACCCTGTAAAACAATGTTCTTTTAATAACAGTTAGTGTCGAGATGAGCGCCATTTTCCATCTCTACTGCTGTCTCTTCTGTTATCATAATCATGGTTCCAGTCATCATGATTTCTGTCTTCATAGAAGAAATCATCTCTGTTTCCTCTGTAATGATGGTCAGACCCATGATCGGTGTAACGCTGTTCTCGACTATAATGTCTCTCTGATAGGTAGGGATGAGAATTCTGTCTGACTTTACGCTGTGATGATGGTGTATCTTGGCGCCATTGGGAGCTTGAAGACTGGTTAAAAGTATGATTGTGTGACTGAACTGATGGTGAAAATCCCGACTGATCGACATGTGAAGAACCAAATTTCCCACCATATGACATTTGTCTCAAAACACTGTTCATCTGAGGGAAGAAGAAAAAGAAATATTAACTGCAAATACTTCTAGATATCAAAGCTAATATATATTTGGACACAATTAACCAAAATGATAAGGAAGGAAAACCAAAATCATTCTTGCCTAGATGGATTTTATAATAAACATTAACAATACAACAGCTTCATTCATTCCACTACATACCTGTAAGATATTTATATTTAAGTACTTCTCCTTGCCCCCAAGAATACTATTTATCTATTTTTAAAGCTAGAGGAAGAATGAGACAGAGAGAGAGAGAGAAAGTGAGAATCAATTTTATTTTTCCATCTGGCCTATGTTTTTCTGACACTTAGTTGTGTATGTGGTGCTGGGGTTCGAACCTAGGTCCTTGAGCATGCCAGGCAAGCGCTCCAACTGCTGAGCCACTGCTCCAGCCCCCAAAGAATACAGTTTAGAGGTAAAAAGGTCATATAAAATGATAATGTAAGTCACTGTGTAATGAACATATAAAGAACTCAGACCTTGGTATCATCAGGAGAGGCTTCATGAAAGTGGTACAAGACACATTAAAAGAATTTATTTCAAGGGGAAGGTATGCCAAGGAAACAAAATATAAAAATAAAAGGGAAATACAGAATGTGTTCAAAGAATAACAAGTAATTTTGGCTAAGACAAGTTATAGATCTTAGAAGCAATTAAGAGTAGAGGTAAGGCTATAAGGGTTTACTGGAATCATACAATGGATACAACTAGTAACAGAGAAAACTATATCCTGAGAACAATGGAAAGTAAATGCATGGGGAAGAGAAGCAAAAAAAAGGTTAAAATAGTAATTTGGAAATGGTGTGTAAGATGGATTACTGAGGAGAAAATGGAGACATGGTACATAACTAAGCCAGTTAGTTCCCAAACTGTGCCTATGGACACTTATTATTTTGCAGACAATTAAAATACAAAAGCCTGTAGGAAAAGAAAACAAAAAAGAAGTGGAAATAGATGGAATAGTAAAGAATAGCTAAGGTTTTAAACCTAGTCTCACCATGATTTCATTACCAAAAAAACTAAAAAGTTCAAGGAGCTGCTCTAAAATAATCAATTATATTAAATTATTAGAGTTTATAAGAAGAAGTCATTCAGGATAAACAAAAAAGCTTCAGAGACTGAATCTCCAGTTACACACACACACAAAACCTCAAGGATGGTTGAAAAGAAGATGGTTGAAAAGAAGTTTTAGTTCTATCAAGTTTCTAAGTATATGTGTCAACCTTATTGAAAACTAAAATGAATAGTAAATCTACAAAGATCATGCTAGTCTAAGAAAAATTTGAGAAAAAGTTAACATGAAAATTTCAAAAGTTAATTTATGCCTAAAAGACTTAAGGAATAAAACCTCTAACTGAACAAAGTTAATTAAAAACACCTGATAGAATAAGAACATTTCAATTAAATTTTGCAGTATTTGTTTTTTGGTTTTGCTTTTAAGCAACTCAAATTGAAAAATATCAGCCTACCACTGCTTGTCTCTGATAATTTTCTGGAGAAGAAAATGATCTCTGAATTACTTGTGCCGATGGAGTCACGTTATCCACAGTCCTTTCATACCTGCTAAAAATAAGAAAACCAAACACATGATCATTCATTCAACAAATATCTACTCAACACCAATCATGAGCAAGACATAGTTCCTGAAGAGGAAAATGAACAAAGCAAACAAGCATGTGCTCTCACAGAGCTAAGAGAAGAATACATACACAAGGGTATTTTCACATGATTATAAGTGATGTGACATAATTAAAGATCCAGTAGAGATGAAAAAGGGGGTTTTAGTTTAAGTAGACTGGTCAGGGACCACCTTTCCAGAAAGGATACATTTGAAGTGAGAACCAAGTAACAGTTTTACTAGAATATAAGTACTTTTTTTTTGTTTTATCTGAAGCTATCTTCACATTATATTGGCAGAGACGCAGACTATACAACCTGTAAAGTCTAAAATATCAACTATCTGACCCTTCAGACAAAAAGCTTTGTCAATCTCTGAAGCTAACACAAAGGCCCAGACTAAGAAGTAAAATTTGATTGACTGTGTGAACAATGAGGGAAACAAAATTAAGGGATCAAATGTAGATTTTTGGCTCAAGCAACTGGGTTAACTTTTACTGAGAAATGAAAGATCAACAGATTTTAGGTGGTAAGGAATTAACAGTTCTGTAACATATATACAATATTAATTTACCACGTGTATCTTATTCATAAAGAGGTAACTTGGCCTACTAGAAAACTCCCTTTGTAAGTATTTTAAATTAATTCTGGGCGTGGTGGCGCATGCCTACAATCCCAGCAGCTTGGGAGGCTGAGGCAGGAGGATTGAAAATTCAAAGCCAGCCTTAGCAATTTAGCAAGATCCTAAGAAACTTGGTGAGACTCTGTCTCAAAATAAAAATTAAAGGGCTGGGAATGTTGCTCAGTGGTTAAGCAACCCTGGGTTCAATCCCTGGTACCCTCCCCCCCAAATAATAATAATAATAATAATAATAATAATAATTTTAAAGTATCAAAAATATGTCTTTGAAATAAAATAACCAATTTGACAAATTATAAGACAAATCAACTGATATCTTAAATCACATTATATGTCAATATATTACAGAGTAAAAGTATAATTTAATTTATATTACAGCCTATATAAAAATGATAAACATTCTAGCCTTTGAATGAAAACTATTTATATATTTTTCACCCAAGAAATTTTAGAGGGGAAAAAAATCTTTCTTTCCCCCTCCACCTGATGATATATCTTTGAAAATTCCATAAAAGTGAATGGAGATGTTGTGAAATCCAACTGAACTGTGTTTAAACACTATTAATTTCAGCTACTAAAAAGGATTACAGTATTACTATTTTTGTATATAGTTTGCTCATAATTCCACCTTATATTTTCTCTTCATAGTCATACAATTCTCTACAGCTCTTGGCACCACCTGAATCCAAAACACCAACCCTGCCCCAATAATTTCATCACTACATTGCTACCAATAACAATACCTTGCTACCCATTCATCTATATTATCTCTTGCTGTTAAAACTTTCTCAAAATACTTTCTATTCCTTTTCAAGGGAACTAATTATAGTAATTAGGCACAACAATAAATGTGTCTTCATCTAGACTTTAAGCTTCACTTGGGGGCTGGAGTGATGGCTAAGCGGTTATGGTGCTTGCCCGACATGCGCATGTGTACGGATTCAAATCCCAGCACCATGTACATAACGAAGTAGAAGTTCGGACGAATGAAAGCCACATGAAAAACTAGAGAAAATTCTCTCCTTCTCTCTCACTGGCCCTCTCTTTCTTTAAAAATAATAATAATAAAAAAAGCTTCACTTATATCACAGGGGCAGGGCTCAATCACACTGTATATTTAAATCCTAGCACACAGCTTATGAGAAGTTCAACTTGGCCAAGAAAACCTGCATTTCTCTTTCTCCCCCTCTCACTCTTAAATATAAGGCAAGAAAACTACCTCATAAGACTATTGTGAGGAATACATGAGATCATATATACATGCACATTGCATGGTATTTTTAAAAATCTTTTTGAATGAAGCCCATTATGACTGATTAACAGCTCTATGGAATAAAAAATTATCCCTTGTAAAAGAGCAACTTCCTCAAAGCAAATTAAATTATTTAAGTAAATATTGTCCCTTTCTAAAATTACCAAGATTTTACAGAACACTTGACTGCTTTTCCTTAAAAAGGATAGGACCAGAGAAATGAGACCAGGTCAAGATTACTCAATTGGCAGAGGCAGACATAGACTCCAATTTTATGAACTCTTAGTTCAGTAGTTTGCTCACTAATCAATTTTAAAACTGCAACCAATTAGTGGTCATAAAATTAATTTTGAAATTTCAAAAGATGAAACCAAATAGAAAACAGTGTAAGGCAAATAGTAATATTTTGAGAAATTTGTTTCAATTGTATACATATATGTGTGGGCATAGGTATGTCTTTACAAATGAACATTAAATACCTATACATATGTATCTATTTTTAAAGGACCATATATGAGATAATGTGTCTGCCTATAGCCCACTTAGAATTGACAATGACAATAATCCAACATGACAAGTAATATAGCAGAAGAGTAAACAGGTAGGAGCATAATTAAAGAAGCTATTCACTCATTACCTGAGAAAATTCCTGATAAACTATCAATAAATGAGAAATATTACCTGCTAGGAGA
Source organism: Aplodontia rufa (assembly GCA_004027875.1). Taxonomy (NCBI): domain Eukaryota; kingdom Metazoa; phylum Chordata; class Mammalia; order Rodentia; family Aplodontiidae; genus Aplodontia; species Aplodontia rufa. The sequence goes on along the minus strand of PVKS010007180.1, from coordinate 17,664 downwards.
TGTAGAGGTAGGACTTGAACTTCCAACATGATGCTGGGGGTATGACAAACTGACATCCTGTGAAGCATGACTACTTCCTAAAATGAAGTAATTTAAAAAATTCTAATTGGTACAAAACTTAATGTGAAATTTTGTCTCCCCTACCCTAAGTCATGCCAAAGAGGTAAACACATTTTAAAAGAGAAAAATCTCAATAATAGGTTGCTTTACAGTTTCATCAAAATAAAAATTATAAATGTACATTACCAGATAAGCAAAAAAATTATTCCAAACAAGGTGCTATTTAATTTACATATATATCCAATCTGGTCATAACATTCTAACCCCTTCTGCCCCCACACTAAATTTGTTACACGGAAAGTTTCATCTGCACAAAATCAAGATCAAAATTTATGAATGTAAATTTCAAAGCAACCAGATTCAGAAGATAATCCTTGGTCCTCTTACAAGAACGGATCCTATCCCAATTCTAACAATATAGCTTATATGTTCTTTTCCCTAACTCAAATGAACTGAATTTTTTTTTTTTTTAATGCTGGGGGACATAGGGAGGGGGGCAGGGAGTGGGGAAGGAAATAGGAAGGATATCAAGGAGACCAGAGAGAGTGAGTATGGGGGAATCTAATCAGAGGGGAACACCCAACTTCTATGAGAAGTCCAATTAACTTGGGTTTTAAGTAGGGGGAAACATGGAACCCTGGGGAAACCATAGAATGGCATCAGCGTTGGCTTGGTCTGTCATTATACTTTTGTTCTTGATTGTTTGATGATGAATCCCTCCTAATTGTAAGAGCATGTTTAACAAATAAAAAAAAAAAGAGAGAGAGAGAAAGAGAGAAAGAGAGAGAGAGAGAGAAAGGGAGGGAGGGCGGGCTGTAGCGGAGGCTCAGCGGTCACCCACTTACCCAGGATGTGCGAGTAAGCAAGTTCAAAGGCCAGCACCATGTACACAAAAGAGTCTCAGAGCAACAAAAGCCACATGAAAAACTAAAAACTTTTTCTAAATCTTAGCCTGCTACACCTCAGAGGGCTAATAACCAGAATACACAGAGAACTCAAAAAACTGAATACCAAAACCACAATTAATCCAATGGGCTAGGGAGCCGAATAGAAATTTCTCAATGGAGGAAGTCCAAAATGCCCATAAATATATGAGAAAATGCTCTACATCACTAGCTATCAGAGAAATGCAAATCAAAACTTGAGATTCCACCTCAATCCTATCAGAGTGGCAAAAATGAAGAAAACAAACAATGACAGATGCTGGAGGGATTGTGGGAAGAGAGGAACAATGGCACACTGTTGGTGGGACTGCAAGCTTTTATTGTCACTCTGGAAAGCAGTGTGGATACTCATCAAAAAACTAGGCCTGGAACCACTTTATGACCCAGCTATTCCACTCATGGGTGTTTTCCCAAAAGAACTAGAATCCATTTATTATAGAGATAAAGCTTTATCAATGTTTTTAGCAGCTCAATTTACTATAGCTAAACTATAACCAACCCAGATGCCCTTCACTGGACAAATGGATCCAAAAACTGTGGTACAGGTATACAATGGAATTCTATTCTGGTATCAGAGAAAATGATATTATGGCATTTGCAGCCAAATGGATAGAGATGGAAAAAATTATTCTGAATGAAATATCCAAAACTCAAGACACTCAAGGGCCGAATGTTTTCTCTCATATGTGGAAGCTAGAAAACAACCAGAAACAGACTGAAAGTTGGTTAAGCTCTTAATAACCTCAACATGGGTGAATTATTACATGAGCAAGGGGAACCTTGCCTATGACGCTGGGAGATGAAGGTTGGGAATAGGAGGGTCATCAAGGCAACTGGAGGATGGGAGTAGAGGGGTTATCAACCCAGTGGAGAACCTTTGACTTCCAAGAGAAGCCCAACTAACATGAGGGAAATGGGATTGGGGGGAACCCAAAGAAGGGAGACCATCCACTGGCATCAGCCTCGGCCTGCCCTGTCATTATGCACGTGTTCACGATTGTGTGGCAATGATTCCCTCCTAAATGTAAGACTATGTTGAAGGAATTTAAAAAAATTGTTTCTCTCGCTCAAAAAAAAAAAAAAAGACAGGGGAACAGTGAGAGAAAGAGAGAATCAATTTTATTTGGTTTTTCATGTGGCTTTCATTGCTCCAGCACTTCATTGTGTACATGATGCTGTGGTTTGAATGTGCATACTTGCACATGACAGGCATTTTAAACTTATTTTTAAATTACAACTTTAAAAATCCATGCATCAGTGTTATCCACTGTCAGGGATAAATTTGCTTATTCACAACCTTTACAAAAGTATTTTCATCCAAAAAAGAGGTTCTTTAAATATTACACTTAAAACACACAAAGCAGCAAACAAACCTTCTTCCCCTGACGTCATTTAACAGTTTACCTGATCTAAACTGAATTTTGATGGGCCTTCCAAAAAGTTTGATTCCATTAAGTAGATTCATAGCATAAGGAACAGATACTTCATGTTTGAAATTCACAAATGCAAACTGCTTCGGTTTACCATCCTTATCTTTTGGAATTTTCACCTTTATTACTGGCCCAGCCTATAAACAAAAAGTGTTTAGAATTGAAATAGTCATTTCAGGAAAGTACTCAAATTTCACAAATAAGAGATTACTAACTGTAAAAACAACAGAAATGTTTTTTATAACAGGATACATGAGGATTTCCATTTTGATTAAAAAGTCCTAGTTATGACAGAAAATTAGATTCACGTATCTGGGGGAATCTACAAGGAATTGTAAACACAATCACCATTTTACATTTCAAAGCATAGTATGACTTTAGGTGCCCAAGAGTCACCGTTTTTTCCACTCCATAGAAATGAACCTTCATCAAAAACAAGAGAAAGTTATTTTCTGAAACTAAAAATTCACTTCTGTATCCATTAACCAAACATTACTAGCTACTGGGTGATAGGACTGGGAAGAACTGGATACTTAAAAAGTTTTCGCACATTTTAATAGAGAAACACTGCAATGCTGCTTTTCTACGGCGTTTTTTTTTTTTTTTGGTTTTGTTTTGTTTTGCTTTGCTTTCTGTACGAGGGATTGAACCGGGGGAGCGGGGGTGCTTAACCACTGTGCCAGCCCTTTTTATTTTTTATTTTGAGACGCGTCTCCCTAAGTTGCTGAGGCTGGCTTCGAACTTGGGATCCTCCGAGTCGCTGGGCTTAACCGGCGAGCGCCACCATGTACGGATTCTACGGAGGTTTTGTGGATGTTTCAAACAATATTTTAGTAATCTTGCAATTCTATAAAAACTTAAGCGGAAGACACACACAGATATTGACATATAACGTCCGAGTCAGATGAACCAAACGGAAAACAGCTGAAGGGAAGAAAAGGCGGAAACGGGGAAACCGTACTCAACGAAGACCGCACACGTTGTGTCCCTTCGGTTCCGGAATCCTTACCCCCGAACGGGAGCCTGGAGACTCCTCCGCTACCTGCGGTCGCCACTCTGGCCTGAATTGCGCACCGTTCTTCCAATAAAGCGACGCCCGGCGAGCGCCCGGCTTCCAGGCGGCGCCCCCGACTCGCACTGAGCCCACCTGGGTGCCCTGACCGATCGCGGAACTCGCGCGAGGGAAGCCGGGCGTCCGTTGGGCCGGGCTCTAGGCGAGCCGGAAAACCAGAGTAAAAGAGGCTGACCCGAGCCGCTTACCTGGTGGAAAAGCTCGAAAAGGAGCTCCTCTGTCACTTTAGTTTCAAGGTTGCCCACAAAGAGAGTGCGGTCCGCCTCGGCTGCCGCCGCCCCCATTTCAACGACGCCCCCTCCCCACCCAGGCCCAAGGGTCGAGTCCAATGCACCTACTGCGCACTCTCGGAAAATACGTCCTTGCCGCCTAGCGTCATGACGTAAACGTCTCCCACGCTCGCTCGCGGCCTGCGTCGGCGTGCGCGCAGGCTGCGCATGCTCGCCAGGAGGAGCCTCATTTCGCTCGGCTGCTCGGCGGGCTGCCGGGTCTGTTATGGGTTGCCGGGAAGTTATCTCGGCGTCCGAGACTGGTCCAACTGATGTGTCGCGCTGCGAACCGTCTACCCTGACCGACCCACGTACCGCAGACCCTGCGGACTGCGCTTGAAAATGGCCTGGAACTGTGTGCCCCAGGCCGCCGGCGATCAGGGGAGCAGAATGGCCTTCCGCGCCTCCCATGGCGATCTCAGCGCGTTGGCGATGTTCTCCGGAGACGGCTTCCTCGTTGCCAGGCTCGGGGAGATTAGTGCAGGACCGCGCCCAGCGGCGCGACCTAACGTTGGGACAGAGAACGGACCAGTGCCTGGCAGCGGCCGGAGCCCGACCCGCCTTATGAAAGGAAGGGAGCCTGAGGGCCGGAGCCGAAGCCGCCAAGCCAGATTCTCACCTTACCCGATCCCTGAGGTCAAGCTTGATCTTTTAAGAAGTGTGCTGCAACAGCGTCTGGCCTTTGGTAGTGTTACAGCTCGAGTTTCAGTTTAGAAACGAATGCCTCCGCTCAGCTTGTGAACAAGGCCTCTCTTAAAATTCCTTCTTGGTGTAACCGCAGTTTTATTTTTGAGAGATGTGTTTTAATATAAAAGAATGTATGCAGGGTTTGTTAGTGTAGCTTTTCACATATTTTACCACGATTAGCACAGGAAACAGACAATGGATTTTCTTCTTAGGTAGTCATAAAGCTGAACACCAGTCCTTTTGTTTACACCTTTCCTATATGGAATCCGAATTCTCCAATTTCCACAACCTTACCCAGCTGATTCCCCTACTTTGCGACTCGTAATTCGAGTCTCCTTACCTGTCATGTTCTATCTCAAACTCCTTACTTGTGTTGGTGAAGAGAAATAATCGTTTTTATTACACTGGTTTATCTTTTTTTCATCTCTTCCCCAGCACTTAATATCTTCAACATTCTTCACTTTTTTAAAAGGAATATCTGCAAACTTCAGTCTCTGTATACTGAAAAACAAAGCACATGAACCTTAACTATACTTTCATATTGTTAAGATAATTTGTATTCACTTTGCCAAATGCTGCACATGAATTTTTCTATTTTTCATTTTGTTTGAATTCAGTCTAAGCTCCTTAATCTGAATCTGCTCTTCCAAAAGAGACTGGTGGAACATCAGTCCTGTGGTCTGCTTTCATTTGTTATCTATCATATTTCCTTGTAATTTCTTGTTTACTCCTTCAATCACACAAAAATATTTGGGAATCTCTGTGATAAGTACTGTGGAAGAACTCTACACAGTCCTGCGTTTGAGAAGATCAAGGAGTATATTCTTTTATTTTAAAGAGAGAGAATCAGTTTTATTTAGTTCTTCATGTGGTTTTCATTGCACCAACACTTCATTGTGTACGTGATGCTGGAGTTTGAATCCATGTCCTTGTGCATGACAGGCAAGTGCTGGTAACCACCGCTCCAGCCCCAAGGAGTATATTCTTAATGGAGAGCCTAATAGTCAATGGGTAATCACCACACTAGACTACATTAAGTTCAGTAATAAAAATAGTATTGATTGCAGTGGCTTCCCATGATACTGCAATATTCCTGATCTGGTTGGTCTTTCCTTTGCTGATATTTTGTTCTCTTAACCATATATTCCCTAAAGTTTAAAGGATGATATTGGGAGAAAGTGGAGAACGTGAATTGGTTATTTTGGGGGAGTTATGTTTTTTTGGTCTTTTGTTTTGGTACTGATGATTGAGCCTAAGGGCACTTTACCACTGAGCTTTATTTAACAAAATCGACACAAACGACACAAACTAGTACACTGGACAAAAGTTATTCTACTTGCTTACATAAAAAACTTTTTACATAAAAAATTATGTTCAAATAATGCAAAATTGGGACTGGAGTGGTGTCTTGGTGGTTATGGCACTTGCCTGGCATGCATGAGAACGCATATTCAAACCCCAGCACCATGTACACAACAAAGTGTCAGAGCACTGACAGCCACATGAAAAACTAAATAAAATTGATTCTCTTTTAAAAAATACAATGCAGAATTGTCATCCATTACACAGTTATCAAATTGTTAAAACCACATCTTAAGGAAAGGAGAAACCAGAGAATTTCCATAAGAATGATTAATATAGTGAGAGGTCTAGAAACCAGGTCATAGGAAGGGTGGTTGAAAGAATAATACTACCTTTTATTTATAGTTACATGCAAGGCAGTTTACTAGGCTGTTAATTAGGTAAAGGCAACAGGTAGACCAGTTGGCTCATATAATCATCACCTAGGAGATAATTCAGTATTACATTGTCTTTGGAGCATATGTTTTAGATCAGGAAAGAGGCTAAGCCTTGTAAATAAGGGAACAAAAGTCCAGCAGAAATGTACCCAAAAGAGCACAAGAACAAAGGAGGATCAACAGGAAATGACTTCATTTCTGTTTGTTTTGGCATGGGGTCATCAGGATTATAGATTAAATGGGACCTGAGGCAGTTATCTGGTCCTACTTTGCAAAGCCCTTTATGTGAGAAATAGTGAAATGTGCTGGAAAAAAATAAAATGTGGTTTGTTGTGTTTTGTTTTGCTTGGCAAGAGGAGAATTTGTTCACTTAAATCCTCCATTATTTAGTGATAAGGGATGAATATTGGAAGAAAAGAAAGGAGGGTCAAAAATCCTACAAGAAGGAAGAGTACATGATGATCAGAAGGCTAAACTGTTTCCAGCAAAACTGTCTTTCATTTCTTCAATGAATTTATTCAGATCCCACAAAGGTACAACTCCAACATTCCCAATTTCTACGAAAAGTTTGCACATTTTCCTACCCTACCTATGAATCCTTACTACCTTTGTCCTGTCCTTAATGCCCATGACAATTCAGTTGCAAAATCATCCTGCTCAGTTTATCCTCACAATATATTTAAGTTATGTTCCTATAATTACTTTCATCATCTGAACTATATTTACCTAGACACATAGCTTGGTTCTATGTGCTATTTTTTCCCTCTGTCTCTATCCTAAATGTAAATACCTCCAGACTAATGATCCTAAAGTACATCTCTGATCACATAGTTACTACTACAAAAGTCTGTTCTACAGAACATACACAAGAACGTAAGGTACTCCTTTGAAGAAGACACAAGGGCAATAAATTTGACAAGTGATGTATGTTTTATCACATTTTTAGGGAGTCATAATGTGTAAGGGCATGTTAAAGATTCTGATAACACTTTCAGAAAAAGACACTTTTAACCAGTATTTCACAAATTAATTTATCCATAAATTTAAAAATTTTGCATACTATCTTTCTGAAGAGGCTCTCTTCTACAGAAGCATAATTGGAAATGCTGCCTTACTTTTAAGTGAGATCCAGGTTTTCAGATATTAGAAATGGATTTTGGTAAGCTTCCAGAATGTTATTTGTCAGTCAGATTGGCTCATTGCTTCACCCATGATTTGACAAAGTTCAAACCCATCTTTTTTTTTTTTTTTGCACGTTATGACCTTACCTGTACACATCAATATATTTGGTGAGTGGGAAGAGGGAAGCAAGCATGTTGCTGAAGATCCATGGGCACTGAGGATCAAGATGTGATTGTTACTCATGAAAACCCGTTAGGAACATCCCCTGGAATATATAGATGAAATGATTTCTCAAGTAAGCTAATAAAGTAATTAAAAAAAAAAGTAATGGTTTACTTGGCCCCTTGTTCCACTAGAATATCTATGGGTAGCCCTACTTCAAAAGACACATCTAAATTGGAAAAGAAAAATACTGCCTTCAGCTTCCCAGAGACTTGAGTCACTGAAGTGTTTATTAGGTTCCCCTCAGAGAAAAGACCATTACCCACAGTCCAAATTAGAGTTTTTATTAGCCAGCTAGCAACTGCCTTCCTCACCAAGATGCTAGAGTAGAGAGCAGCCCTGATCCTCTTTTTGCAGGGTCTTATAAAGGCAAAGATCATATCCCATTTGGTACAATAGGTCTCCAAGTGTGGGAAGCCAGCACAATAACAGAAGCTAACCATGCAGTTAGAGCAGTGAAGCAAGAAGCTACACACTGTTTTCTTAAGGTTTTAAATTATCACAGAGTACATTATATGTCAGCAGTTCCCATATTACAGCTTTTTATTCTCTAAGATGGCTTCTCTTAGGCTAAGACTGAAGCCCTGTCACAGTGTAACTCTAATAAATTGTACTTTCCATAAACAGACATATAAAACTTTCCACAAGCTACAATGAACCCCAACGTTATATATAATGCACCAATAAAAATATGAAAAACACTTAACATGTATTAAAAAATCTGACCAAGCATCTTTGCTGGCCTTACTCTTACCTTTAATTTCCTCAGGTGGTTTCCTGTTCTTTTTACCTTGTGTTTATTCCTATTCTAGTCCCCTTAACTAAACAGGTTATACTTTTCATTTTTCTACCAGTTAAATTTTTATGCAACTAGAGTAGTCAATGCTTTCTTTTTTTTTAATAAAAAAACCACTCCCATTTTAATCAAGCTAAGCAAGAAAATGGACTATACTAATTTACAGGCCTGGTAAAGTGTAGCAAACATCAGATATTTTGTTACTGAGATATTTTGATCATCTTCCATCTAACAGCACCTGGATCCATTTTTCATGGAGCCTCCCTTCATTCTCTGTTCAAGTATTTGGGGGTGAAACTTCATATGTAGCTCCAGGGATAGAGGTATAATCTATGTTTTATTTCCCTTAACACACTAGAAGTTTTCTGAAGGCAGATACATGTCTAAATGTATTTTTATTTGTACTTATTAAGTGTCCAAACAGTAAATACTTAATGAGTGCTTGTTAGATGTGTAAGGAAAGAGGCAAAATGAAGGAAATAGAGAGGAGAGCAGCAGCTCAAGAGTAACAGATTTATTTGGGAGAAACCTGTGGCGGGGCGGGGATGGGGGGGTGGGGTGCCCAGTGGAGTCTGGGACCTGGCTTCAGCTTACAGATTGGGATAGATATAGAGAACTAAGGGAAAAGAACATTAGGGCATTGCTAGGGAGTTGTCACAGAAAGGTCCTTTCTTAGGTGGGTCTTGTTGGAGGACAAAATTCAAAATGGCATTACCTAGGTAAAGTTCTACCTAACAGAATGAATAAATAAACTTCTTAGACAGGCTATCTCTCCTTGGAGTCAAAATTGAAAAAAGAAACTTTCCAGGAAGTCAAGGGCAGAAATTATATTGTCTCTTGGTCTAAAAATTATCTAGCTTCCTAGGCAAATAAGTATAACATAGTGTGACAAAATAAATTTTGCTTAAAAGTTTGTTTCAATTTGAAATTAATTTTCTTGTATATTACTGGAAGTTAGATTTTAATCCAAGATGCAGACAAACATTCATGCTTACAATATTTAATTTTAAAAAATTATGGAAACATATGCCCAAAATAGAAGGTGAATAAAGAAAAAAAAATGTGAGTGCTTGCTACGTGCCAGGATGCTGCTCATCACAAAGATTACTTCGTCTAATGCTCACAATCATTCTATGACTGGGGTTAGCCGGCATTTTCTGTAAAGAACCAGGTAGCTAATGGTCGTGATTCAAGAGGCAAAATTGAGGATTGTGTAGATACTCATACAACAAGAGAAAAAAAGTTCCCACAGAATGTATTCTGATGAAACTCAAAATACAAGAATAATTAAGTTCAATTTGTAAGATGTACATCTTTTCTATCAAACTTGAAAGATTGTGATGTATAATCTACTACCTCCTTTTACTACTTCCATTTTAGATCCCCCTCCCCCTTTAAAGATAGTAACTCCCTCACCTGTGTACCCCACCTGCGTCCGCTCACTCCTTTCCAAGGACTTCTTCCGGGACCCAGCCATCTTCTTCCGGTGAACTTGGAATCACTATTACCTTCGCCACGTGTGCAGCGAACCCCACCCCCATTCTCTCCCAGTCCCACCTACTCCCTCTTGCATCTGCCTCCAGGGATAGAGGTATAATCACAGCCAATCACGCAGACTGTGCATCTGAGTTCCTCCAATTAGGGCAAAGGGCATCAGGTTGGAGTTAAAAACCCCTCACTTCCTTTCAAGGGGTGCATTTTTTCTTTCACCCTTCAGCCAAAGTGAAACTTATGCCTTGCTCACCCACACTCGACCACGTATTTGATTTCATTTATAACAAATTTTTGTAATGCTAAGGAGAAAATGGTGGGGGCAGAGATAACATTTCACTTAACTGGAGTTCAGAGTTGTGTTACTTATATCACAACAGCATATGCTCATCTGTTACTGTTGAATTTGAGATTTTATGTATTTCATCTTTGAAATTTTTTTCTTTATGCAGACAGACACTGCCAAATACTGATATGAATCCATGACTTTAATTGAGCATATTTATTGCCTGGAAGGGATTTATACAATTCTACTAAACTCTTCTCTTGATAGTTGCCTTTTAGCGTGTCATTACATTTCAGATTAATTGCTTCCAATTGAAGTTTAGGTGGAAGCTCCTCAATTGCACAGTAAAGGACTTTTGAAATATGAAAAATGCCTTCAATTTACATGCAAGATACTGTTTGTTTGAGCTCAGAATATACATCTACTGCAAAGTTCTGTAGATATGGAGGTCTTGCTTCTTGTTACTTCTCACAGTATATAAAACAAATTTAGATTGCTTGTGATTCAAACAACCAGTTGCGGTTGAAATGATATTACTATCTATAAGTTTGGCATGTGAGTGCTGTTTTACCTTTAGATTTTAAGTTAGTCAAACATTATCAAGTCTGCAGCCAAAACCAATTTCCAGAGATATTCACAGTTCGGGAACAGTGGTTGAGGGCAGTTGGGCAGTTCTTCCAAAAACTTAAAAACATACAAACCCTTCTTAACTGGAGGGTTGTACAAGAAACTGGCAGAGGACTGTGTTTATAGCCTTGGGGTCTTAGTTTGCAGAGAATGTTAGTAATTCTCTGCTAAACTACCCAAGGGCACAGAACTATTTAGTGGTGAAGCAGGAATTCAAATTTGTTCAGGCAGCTTGGCCTCAGAGCTTATTCAATTGGTGACTATGCAATTCTACTTATTGGGCTAGGGTGGCCAGCAGGCAAATCCAGCATGGTGTTTTCAATGTCTGAGTTATTTTTTCTTAAAAGATGTATTATATTGTGTTTAACATGTACAAAACAGTATAAATAAAATACAACCAATGGCCATATACTCACCACCCCATTTAAATAAAATACCACCCTACACTTTAAGTGCCTTCTGTTTAATTTTCCTGAATATGCTACTCACATTTCCTCCTGCCAGGCATGATCACTTTCCTCAGGCTGGTGGTTACATTCACATGCTTGATTTTTTAAAAAGCATTTTCAAGGAGCTGGAGCGGTGGCTCAGTGGTTTCGGTGCTTGCCTGGCAAGCAGGAGGACCTAGGTTCAAACCCCAGCACTATGTACACAACTAATTGTTAGAGCAACTAAGGCCATGTGAAAAACTAAATAAAGTTGTTTCTCCCTTTCTCTGTCTCTCTCACTGTCTCGTCCCTCTCTCTTAAAAAAAAAGCATTTTTAATACATGTACATTCATACGTGTAATATCAAATTGTTTTACCTGTCCTTAAAGAATATAAATGACATTATACTGCATGTACTCTTCTGTGACTTGCTTATTTTCTCCACTCAATTTTGCCAGCAAACCTTTTAAATTAAACTAACTATGGAAGCTTTTGGTGGGTGTGCATTTTTAGTTACCACAACCCCCCCACTGCCTTATACTAATTCATTATTTCAATTTCCTCCCTGACCCTTGAAGCCATTTGAGCTTGCAACCCCTGATTTACCATGTAGCCATTCAAATATTTTTTTCAATTTTAGTAATATGAACTTTTTTTACAGGCTGAACATTGAACCTAGGGCCTCACCTATGCTTGGAAAGTGCTCTCCCACTAAGCTACATCCCCAGCCCAGTAATGTAAATTTTATGTGTATTATAATAACATTTATGTTATATATGATAAAAAATTGGATATAAAAGTCTACATATTATATGTTCTCACCTATATATCTATATTGATAAAAGCAGATCTGTACTGCTAGGGGATGGGGATTGAATAGGAAGGGGCACAAAGGAATTTTTTTGAAGGGTGATGAAAATGTTATCTATTTAATTGTGATGATCATTACATAAGCCTATATAACAGTGAAAACTTATTAAATCATACTTAAATACATCAATTTATTGTACTCTTGTACAATATTTTATTGTTCTCTTGTATAAAGATGGAATATAAGCAAACAAACAAAAAAAACCCCTAAGATTGTATTAACAGAAAAGATGTCCTCATGGCATTTCTAAAAAGGTAGTGCCATAGATGGGCATTTGCCAGGTTTTCTCCTGTGGAAGGAAGAATGCCTTGTCATGTGAGAATATCATCTAATCTTCAGAGTTGGAAGCTGAGCCAGCAAGTGAAATCCATGAGTTTTTCTTGCTCTGGCTCCAAGCTAACCAAGCAAACATCTATCTAGCTTGTCTGAAGAGAGATTGTGCTCAATTCAGATGAGCATTCCAGGTCCCAAGGTCATGAACATTCTGCCTTGATATAACAGCTTCTTGTGAGATTGGCTAACAGAAAACAGCTCCAAAGAATCTGATCATATATGCAAGTCCTTGCAAACACTTCCTTAATGTATGAAGCCCAAGGATCACATCTTGGAACACGTTGTCCATGACCATGTATTTCCATTTTCTTGTCTAGGTTATTCTCCAGTTTAGCATCTCTGAGGTCACACTCCCTTCATATCTTCTGCTCTTCCCAGGTAAGATGATAATACCTCAATTCTACATCATTTTCCAACTTATTAACAAGCCTGTGAGGCCAAAGTGAAGTCTTGGCAGCCACAAGTGCCAGTTTAAGTGTTTGCCAGTAAAATCCTCCCTCTCTAAACAGGTAAATAAACACAGGTGTTTTGTGGGTTATCTGGTCATATCTGTCTTCTGACAATATTTCATATGTAAATTATTATTCATTGCCTACTTCATTTTAGGCAAAGCAAAAGATGTTGCCATCCCACAGAGAATTTCAAGATTTGTATTGGGGGGGGGGATTCTGGAAAGTTTGCCAACTTAGAATACACAAGCAATTTTGAAAATAATCCAATATGTTGTTGTAGGAAGATTGTGCATATAAATTCCTTAATTATATTTCCTTTTGGCTTAATTTTAGCTTTGTGGTGTGAAAGTGAATCTGCATTTGCTCTGCTGGCATAATATTTGATGGCACTTGGCTCTTTCTCGGCCTGAGTTCAGAGCAATATGGCAGTTCTGTGATGTGGACACAGTTTCTATGCTAAAGCCATCCATTTTAATAAAGTAAAGGTCTAGCCCATTGAGCCTGGTTGAATACAGCTGTTGCATTGATCTCTTCTGATGCTACAGCCGTTGAGTTCATTTCCTTAATCACATTTTCCATACGGGTAAAAGCATGAAGCTGCTTGGTATCTTCCAGAGTGCATGCATTCTAATTTCAGAATTTAATCAAATGGAACTGGCTTCCTGACAGAGTAAACAGAGCAAAATACTGTATCCAGACCAGCTGCCAAGCTAGCAGCCTGAATTTATTTTTCTTTGCTTTGCTAAATGCATCTTGAATTTTTGAAAACATAGTCCAGGTTTAGGAAACTTAGCATTTTTTAATCAAGACCAGTCACCTCTAATATTTCTCCATAAATGCATCCATTAAATTTCAAAAGTCAGGTAGCTGAGTTAATCCTTTCACACATGCTTGTGGCCAGAGGGGAAAATGTATTCCATTTTTCTATTGAACACAAGAACTGTATACATTGACCCTGCCCTTTGGGCTAATCTAACAGCAAAGAGTACCTGTAAATATCTATTCTTTTTTTTTTTCTGATTCCTACTTCTATACCTCTTATTTGATTCTTAGAAACTAACTCATATCTGAAATCTTTTTGGATATTTCCTATGCCAATTTAAAAATGTATATTATTGCATATATAAATATCAAAGATTTATTTATAACATAAAGTCAGCATTGCAATCAGATCACATAAAGAGAGATGAAAGAGTCAGCCAAGTAAAGGGCTGGAGCATTGACTCAGTGGTAGAGAACTTGTTTGGCATGCATGAGGACCTGGGTTCAAACCCCAGGAACACATAAACAGCTAAGTGCTAGAAAAACAAAAAACCAAGGAAATATAAATAAAATTGACTCGTTTTTTTTTCCTCTCTCTCTCTATTAAAAAAAAAATAGTGGGGCTGGAGTGGTGGCTCTGTGCTAACCTGGCATGTGTGAGGATGTGGGTTTGAACTCCAGCACCATGTACACAAAGAAGTGTTGGAGCAATGAAAACCAGATGAAAAACTAAATAAAATTGATATTCTCCCCCCACACACACACACATACACACACTGTCCCTTTCTCTTTATATTAAAAAAAAGTCAGCTGAGTAGAAAAATCTGTTTCTCAAACCACCTGACTTGAGCAAGAGGGTTTGTGGAAGTACAGATATGTTACAAATTTCTTGATTATAGCTAATTCTAATTTTTCTGTATGTGAATTAATTTTTTTTTGCTACGTACATGTCCTTAATTAATCAGAAATATCTTGTTCGTGTTTATATAGTAATTTCATTTATCTGTTAATATAATACCAGGGAAGGCATTTGGAAGGGGGTGCATGTGTGGACCGAGAAGTTTCTCACTCAGCTAGGAGATACTTAGAAATGCACATAGCCTCAAATTGAATGAATACCATTTTGACACAAGTAAATTATTTATACCCTACATTTTTAAAGGCTTGTCATACTTTTCCTGCTCACATCCTAGCCCCTTTCCAGGCTCATTCCTAGTCAAATATAAAAATTTAGTTCAACTATCACTTCCTCCTAGAAACCTCTCTCATGCTCTCTTCTGATTCTTCACATTCTTTCTCAGTCTCAAATACCATTCCTATGCTGAGGGCTCTCAGATTTAAATCTCCTGCTTAGCTCTCCTCTGAGATTAAGACATTATATGTAACCATTTATTCAAAATCTCCCCTTAGATGGTATCTTTATGTGCTCACACCAAATTCATCACCCCTTCTTCAAAAAACACAAACCTGGAACTAATGTTGAATTAGCTATCTAGTACTTCAAAACCTAGGGTCTTAAAATAGCAATAAACATCAAGTACATCACAATTTCTGTAAGTCAGGAATTTGGGAATGACTTAGCTGACCAGTTCTGGCTCAAAGTTTCTCACAGGTTATAATTAAGATGTGGGGGGAGGCAGGGGCTGGAGCAGTGGCTCAACGGTATTACACTTGCCTGATGTGTGTAAGGACCCTAGTTCGAATTCCAGCACCACATACACAACTAGATGTCAGAGAAATAAAAACCAGATGAATAAATAAATAAAATTGATTCCCTCTTGTAAAAAATGACGTTGATAGTCATTTGATGGCTGAAATGGGAATGAGATAGGGATTTAGGATAAAGAAAGAGAAATACTAAATCTTGTGGGAAACACCCCCACGCCATTGAGATGCAGAAGTCAGAGTTGTAAAACTTGAGAAATGCACCTTTGGCCTGTGTGCCTGTGGCTTGCACCTTCCGCTGTGTCCTTGGCCCACACCTTGAAAACTGGCATGAAATTATGCAATTCCCTCCTCAGTCTACCTCCAGTTTGGCCCCTGATGCAGCCCATCTTTAAATATTGGACCCCCAGCCCAAGGCAGCTGCTTCTCTCTCTTGAGACAGCCTGCCATTTTCCCTTAAATGTGTGTCTTCCTTCCTAAATAAACCTCTGTCTATGCCTCTCTCTGGCTCATGCTGAAATTCTTTCCTATTGTGCATGCCAAGGGCCCTGCTGTTCCTGAGTTGAGGTTCCCCTCTCCTTAGCGAACTCCGAGGACCTTTCTCCAGAGACATCTGTTCACCAGTGACAGGAATGTAAGATTCCTTCCAAGATGGCTCCTCACATGGTTGGGAATTTGATGCTGTCTTTTGGTAGGAGACCCAGTTCCTCTCCACATGGACCTCTCCACAGGGCTGCATAGGTTGCTTAAGTATTCTCACAAATGGCAGCTGACTTCCTCCAGAGCAGGAGATCTAAGAGACAGAAAGGAGGAAACTGCAATATCTTTCATTGACCCAGCCTCAGAAAGCAAACACAATCACTGCCTCAGTGATCTATTAGCCACACAGACCAGCCATGATTCAGTGTGAAAGCCAGGAGATGAGGATCATTGGGACCACCCTAAAAGCTGGTTACCATCACTATTATCTAACTGAGCATACCAGACACCTGAGAGTCATATTTGACACTCCTCTCTATACCACTTTCAGTCAATACCAAGTCCTTTCTACCTCATCTGTAACTTAACTCAATCTATGTTATCACTGTACTCTAAGCTACCATTATCTCTTCTCCACAGCCCTCAATGGCCTCTAAAGTGTTCTCTCTTATCCTACTTGAGTCACCTAAACCAATTTTCTACACAAACATCAGCAATCCTTTAAGAATGGAAATTTATTATATATTTATTATATTTATTTATTATATTGCTTTCAATATATTTATTATATTGCTTTCAAACTTAAATATTCTTGAATGGTTTCCCTTTGAATATACCAGATGTGTGAACTTGGAAAAGTTACTTCATTATTTTTTAAATAATTTTGAGACTTTTTTTAAAGATAGAGAGAAAGATGGAGAGGGAATGAGAGAAAGACAGAATCAATTTTATTTATTCATCTGGTTTTATTTCTCTGACACATAATTGTGTACATGGTGCTAGGGTTCAAACCCAGGTCATTGCACATGCCAGGCAAGTGCTCCAACTGCTGAGCCACCACTCTAGTCCCAACTTCATAATTTTTAGACTCATTTAGTATCTCTTTTAAATGGTAATTTAAAATTGTTGGAATTGTTCTGAGGATCAGTTTAGACAAAGTATTTAATCATAGAAAAGCAGCCAGAACTGAATGTGTCTGGTTAAGAATAGATGGCTTTTTGTTGCCAACTATTATCTTGCTCTGATGGCATCAGGAAGAGAAGCCTTACTGGGAGAAAAGAATTTGCCTGATAACATAGGAAGGTTTGGTAAACCACATCTTCTATAATAAAATGAAAAAGCACAATCAGATTCTCAGTTTCTATCTCCAGGGGCCTACAGCAGGGAAGAAAGGAGAGCAAGGCAGGAGGGAAAGGGGCATGAATGGTCTGGCTTAGGCATGGTAATAAGACCATAAGAATGAGTTATCTCTGGCATTACACAATTTCCTCCAAAGAGGCTTTTTAACTTTCTAGAGTAAAGAATCTTTCTAAGAATCTGCTGAAAGAGCTGGATCCTCATGTATACAGTCACATACATGCAAAATTGAGCCAATAATTTCATGGAATTTGGGGGGTCATAACAGGCTTCTGTTTCAAACAGAGCCCCCTGCTTAAGGATCAAATTTGAAGGTTATTTTACAACAAAGAGATTACCTCATACCTATGACTATTTCAGGGTTTGCTCTACAAATTGTTTTTAAACGTGACCTGGTCACATCTTTTGACATTGATATCTTCTTTAGTCAAATAAAATATAGCAAAGTAGGGACTGGAGCGGTTACAGTGCTTGACCGGCATGCACAAGTAACACAGGTTCAAACCCCAGGCACCCACATACACAACTAAGTATCAGAACAACAAAAGCCATGTGAAAAACTCAATAAAAAT